>JAMKCH010006443.1:0-31974 GCA_023653785.1 Ophioderma brevispina | reverse complement strand
TTCTGTGATCTGACCCTGTACAAACGGAAATTGACTTTTTAATACAATTTAGCAATTTTTTTCCCCTCACATGGGTACTCTTTGAAGGAAATAGACGTGATCATAGTAAAGGACAATGAAGATAACAATGACTATGTACATAATTGTCAGATTTGAAAAGAAGATGCTCTGGCCCGCTTACAAACATAGAGAGTCAATACAAAACACTCACAGAAGAGGCACTTTTTGTAGTTTTGTAATTTTTTAAAACAATGTGTTTACTCTATTCTGTTGACCCTTGATTTATTAAAACAACAGCATATAATTACATTCACAGCAAATCAAAATCATACTAACAAATCCAAGGCAAGTATTAAATGTAATAAAAACTCATCAAAAAAGAGTATTAAAAATTAAAAGGATTGGAAACAGTGGCAATTCATTGAACCAGAGACATGGGCTTTTGAATTACGTGCTAGTACCACTTATACTCAAACTTGAAGACCCAATAGGAGACCGAAAAGGAGAAAGAGAGCCGAACTCCACTTGGTGCAAAATAGGCCCATAGACAGGAATTTTGTAAATTTGGCAAAAAGTAGACTTTTTTGCCCAAATATTGAGCTTGGGACCCCAAAAAGCCTAATAAAACCCCTATTTTTTCCAAGTCGCTTTGCGCGCAACATTTTTGAAGATCTGGGTGGGACATCGCACCCCATCCCCTGGCTACGGCCCAGGGTTGCAAAGCTCAGCGAATATGCTGGAAAAAACATCTTTTCCCATGACTTAGAAAGAACATTCTCAAACAGGAATCAAAGAATAGCCTCTAGTTTACAATGTAAATAAGATGCCCAGTTCTGATTAGATCAAAATGATTATTTAATCGGCCAATAATCATCCATATCGAGGGAAAGATTAGTTTATTGCTCACCCAGTACCTCGAAAGTGCCGAGTCATTTCTTACGGTACACCCATTGAGCATCAACAAAATAATATAATATAATACAACCACTCTTGCAGGGCTTGAAATAAGGATTCAATCCAGGAGGCACTTTTTGGTGTTTTTTAACGATTTTATTGCCCTTGGTCTATACAATGTACACAGTTTTGTTTCAGAACCAGGTGCATTTTGTCTTTTAGCAGTGGTAAATTTGCCCCTTGCCCCTGCTTATTTCATGCCCTGCACTCTTGTAATCATTGTGGTGGTTCTTTTTTCTTGGTGTGCAAAACCCACTTTGTGTATGTGGGGTTTATTTTCCCCAGATCGGGCCCTTTATTGCAAAAGGGGCTTATTCAAGTTACACCTTTTGCCTTGAAAGGGTTGTCCTGGCAAAACCAATGCATTAGGGGATACATATTTAAAAAAATATTTTAGCATTACTTAGGCTCAACATTAAAAAGAAAAATGTATCCATAATGCATTGATTCTGCAGGCAACCCGTTCAAGGCAAAGGTTTAGCTCTAGTTACTCCCTTTTTGGCCATAAATGGCCGCAATTTGGTAAAGCACAACAGGCGACTGAAAACTCTAACAGTCAACAGTCCAGACGAAAGCGTACAAGTAGTATGTACAAGTCCGTACATATTTCATAGTTTCCACAATGCAATGCACCTTTTTCAGAAATTTATTCATAGGTTTTAAACAAACCCCGTGACAGTTAAGTTTTACAGTTCTGAAGCTGCAATTTTCACTACATACATGTGGGTTTTAAAGCTTAACACATTGTGGAAATTGATATCCTTTTTTCAAATAAAAGATATTAAGAAAATTTATAGTTTTTTTTTTTTAATTATAAATAGAGAAAACTAATTTCGACAACAACAATCAAAATTTTTACACATAAAAATTTGTCATAATGCTGTTTGGCATTAATTCTGAATTTGTATTCTTCTTTCTCGTCTCACAACTGATAATCCCTAGAGGAAGGTATAAATCCATTTTCTTAGAAATATGCTTGTGATAATATAATACGTGAAAATGTAAAAGATGTCTGACTCACTCCTAACATACATGTAAGCCCACTGTTTTATAATAAGCATAGCAAAGGAAACTTGGACTTGATTGTCACGGAACTGAAAAAAAAGCTGGGAAAAATTTTACTGTGTTGACAACACACAAAATCATGCTGCCGAAAGGTCTATAAAGCATAGTTTCAAAGCATATGATATGCATTTAATCATGGAATAAACAGGCAAAAAGTTTAAAGGTGTATTTTGTGATCGTAGCACCTTCACTATTCTATGGTTCAATAGGGATATCAAGAAGAAAAGGTATTTCTAAAATTTTGATGTACACATGATGGTTTCTTATCCCGCTCGCCCCCAAAGCCACTGATGTTTGTCAATTTTTTGTCTTACGGAAGAAAATAAATAAATGTTAAAATCTGATGCCACATAATATTTGGCACACATACTTACTATTATGCAAACAGTTACATGATAGTAAAAACCTCAATTTGTTTGAGGCAAGTCAGGAAGGTACGAAGCTTGATCAGAAAAGTCCTTTTTAAAGGGGTGTCTCCAATTTTTCATAAGTGTTTTCTTCCTCATCTTGAATCATAACACAAAAAACATCTCCTTACAAATGTTGATCACTACATGAAATTGGATGGCCATAGGCCAGTGCATTTAAAAAGTGGTTCAACCACATTTGGAGACACTTTTTTTGGTCAGAACACCAAAACAAACCCAAAAAGAAAAAAATAAAAAACTTAAAAAAAGCAAAAAATAAAAAAAATGTTTTCTGATACCAAAATCTCAATTGAATGGAATGAAGTGGTGGGATGAGGTTGTCGATCCAGTCACCCCACCTTTAAAATAAGAAAACTGATCAAAATATCCAAGAAAAGGAAAATATCACTCTAAAATTTGTATGGGCTAGTGAATGGCAAGCAGGTAACTTTCAAAAACAGAAGGCAGCGACCAACTGTGTGTACAGCATAAAACAACTCATTTATAAGCTTAAAATCTGAGGTGAGAGAGCAACCACCACATCCGTGCCAGGGTTCTCTATGGTGCTATTTTTTTCCATTGCCTTGGAAGGTGGGTCCAAAGTATCCTCTTCGTTCCCTTCTTGTTGTTCAGGCTTCTCTGCAAGACATCTACAATCAATTGTCAATGAACTAGTAGCGCTTTTCCGCATAGATTGGCTTGGCACCCATTCCTTCTTGGCTTCCGGATACACACTTTGTAAAGAAGTGATCCAGCGAAATGAAATGTTGTTTCATGCTGTACACGAGCTCTTGGACCCTGCCTGGTGTTCATGTTGTTTTCAAATAGCAGCCAACTTTGTTTAAGACACCATGCCACCTCGTATGAAAAAATGGACACGTTTTTTGGACAGAACTTCAGGAAGATTGCTATTGAAAACTTTTTGTGCCAGGTGGCACAAAAAAGGTTTACCTGCTTGACGCCCGTAATCACATCCCGGTGGCTGTTGATGACACTCCCAAGGGCATGGGCCTGGTGTGCATCGGAACCCTCGTAGCATTGTTTGGCCTCTCGCTCTTCAGCCTCCTCCAGCTCTCAAGGGCGCATGGTGGACTTTTGGGAGCCACCAATCATGCATTCACACGTGTGTGAACAACTGACTCCATTTCTCCATCAATTCGATAATGTTGTCTCACCCTCACAGAGGCTGCTGCCCACCACAGGTGATCGAAGGAGTGGTATCCATGGTCGAGCATCCGACAACTTTCTGCTTTGTTTGGATGCAATTTTTTGTTAGACTTTGCCAAATGCCAAAGATCGAAATGGTGCTCTATATCAGGTAATGATCCTTCATAGTTTTGCGGAGACATACATGGCGGTCAGTGCAGAGTAACCGTACATCAACATTGTTTTGCACTCAAACTGCTCAAGCAATCGGTGCAAGCCTCACTTTTCCATAGCGTGCTGATTGTAGTTCAGTTGACTGAGGGTTTCAATGTCTAACACTTTCCCAGAGTCCATGTCCCCCATCAAACTAGGTGCAGTATTTTGCAGAGAAGCCTGGACTATCACATCGTCCATCACCGCTAACTTGCAACAGGTGTGCCTTCCAGACTTCTCCACAAATTGCTTTCATGATACCAGGTTTCATGACTACTGGGAAAATGAAGTCCTTCTCATGGCCAGATTTACAGCTCTCTGGAAATGAACTCCAAATTCATAAAGCTGGCCATATGAGCTGCCTTGGAAAAGGAGGTACCATGACAGAGTATGGCAAGAGACAGTAGCAAATACCTGCAGGAACTGCCTCCTTTCAATTACCAAACAAGTGGTTTTGTGACTGACAACAACCAAGGATGACCCTTCCGGACAGAGAGCTTTTACTGTTAACATTGATCCTTTTGCGTTTGTCCAAGATACTGATGGTATCTAAGTCAGTATACTGTTTTGCAACCTGGTACTCTGCACCTAACCTGTTGACAATTAGACTTTTAGCAAGAACCAAAAACATGTACTTGTTGTCTCTATTACAAGTTCCTGCACAGTCTTGTGGGTGCCATCTTCCTCACTGATGAGGATTCACTTGATAAAGGTCATCGTAAGGGTCCTTCCTTCTGGCTTGTCTCTGTAGGCTCTTCTTCTCTCAACATCTTTGCTATCGTCCTTATATTGGAATTTCTGGCTTTGTTGTACAGGGTATGATTTGGTAGGGCAGGTGGGGGTTTATTGGGAGTTGGAAATAACGATGGTCTTTCCTAATCTATTTTGATAAACTAAATGTCGAGGTAGAAGGTTAACACACAGTGAGTCAAGTCCTTGGTGGCTGTTGTGGCTGCTCTTTAGCGTACATGTACATGCAGCGATGCTTGGACTGATGGACTGCATCAATAGGGCCGCTGTTGTGGACTGCGAAGGCACAGGCGGCACACTATGGGGAGGGTCTAAGTCTTAGCAGCAGTGCATCCAGCAAAGCCGCGTGCAAGTGACTGAGGGACCAAGCTTTTATTCAGCGGCTGTTGTGGCTGCGAGTTATGTTGTGTAGCTGTACTACTAGAGTGTATAACGAGTGTTAACTTCAGCTGCACCATGAATCTGTCATGAAAAACAACACAAATTATATTTAAACTTAATTTTGAGAAGCAGCGTACAGGCTATTTTTCATTCATTTACATTTTACTTTTGGCACCAGAATTTCACAACATTGTATTCATGGTTATTGTTTTAACCTATTCAGTGCCGCCTTGCCATGATAGCTAAAAATAAGTAAATAATTTCAATGTTGTGTATTAAATAAAACAAATTGACCATTTGTCATGTATATCACACTACACTTTGTAGTCATGTTTCCTTAGTTTTCATTTCACTGAAATCCCGTTGGAATTGGACTTTGGCTTCTATTCTCTTTCATTCCCAATGAATATGGTTAATTTTGGTGTTGCTCATTGCCAATGACACTATAAAGAACTGTAATTCTGTATTGCTATCTCAATACGTATTATCAAAAATTACTCCTAGTTATTATTGACCCTTCCACATCGTGTTTGTAAATGAATAAAAAGCAAGAAAGGCATGGTTGCCTTGGCATATTGAAAATAAGAGATTTACAAAATCCCTGTCTAAGCACAACAAAACTTCAAATGGGATTATGCCTTTACATGTTCCAACCTTCCCGATGAGACCCTTTAAATTAATAAGTATGTTTAAATGAAAATGGAAAGAAATTGTCTCGGCCTCGTAAAAACATACTGTACAAATAATTGGACCTGTCTCAGTCCCGTTTGTGTCCCAGCTGATTTCACCGATGTCGTCATCTGTGTGTGTGCATTTGTCTTCAATGGAAAGTCACAAAACTGAAAGAACATAAATGGAAAATGACTACATCAACTTCTTCAAATTATTATTCCTATAGTGATTTCTAATTAGGTGAGATTCCATGCATATTTTGATGGGAGTTGATATTAACCGTTCAATCCCTCGCCATGCGGAAACTAGGCCTTTGTTGCCATTAAAAGCATATTGTGTCCATGGTATAAGTTTTCCACAACATCAGCTTACTGGAAACTGGTGCATCATTCTACATGTTAACATTTTGTTTTAACTTTACCTCTCAGAGGCACTTACCCCTTCTGGAATTTAGAATTGGCATTTTCCCCATACGGACGAAAATTAATGACAAAAAACAAGTACAACCACAATTCAGCCCCAAACTATTACTAAACACATTGCCATGGATTATTTCCTTCTCACAGTGAGCTTATCAAAAAATCTTTATCCCATAAATCCTATATAACCCCCCCACCACACACACACACCACAACAAAATAAATGGGTAAAACCTGAATCCAAATGAGTTGTCCACTGGGCTGGCAATTTACCCTACAGATGATCGCTGATCGCTTTACATTTTTAGCACCTTTAGGTGTGCTTTTATACCTCGGAGAACTTTTACTGCCAAATTTTTTTGGTAAAAATTGTTTTCAATATTGCTCTGCCATTTTTCCCCTTGGAACAAAATCTCAATATTAATCTGTAATTAAAATGAAACATTGACTTCACTTCTTTGGAACTTTGCATTTCACTCTGAAAATATTATATGTGATTTCACTTTTGATTAGGTTTTAGAAGTGAAATTTGGCTGATTTCTTACCTTCCACATGCTTGATTAGTTTTTTAGCAATGCCATGTTCCGATCGTCTGAAGTAGTTTAAATTTTTAATCAGATGAAAGGCCGTATTTTCTCATTGTCTCCTGAATTTTACCTCAAATCCATTTCAATCCAAGATATAAACAAAAAAAAAAACTGTTATCCATCAATATGGTTTAAAACCATCATACTAGCACAGTGTTTGATTAGGGCTTTGCCATATGCATCTTCCTACAAATCAAAACCAGCAAGTTTGTTTCCCCGGTACTTGATGGGGCTTAATATGTGCAAGTGCCAGCCCCTCCTACATAACACAATAACATAAATCGGAACAAGTACCTTTAACTGTTACAGACAGGAATTCCCTAATGTCCACCTTTCACTTTCTTGTATTTGTCCATTTTTTTAATATAACTAACAACCTCACAGGCAAGATTAATATAGGATTTGTTTTTTGTTCAATGCTCTGGACTACCATTCTCTCCTCTAGTACTATTAGCTGTCACTTCAGCTGTCTTGGATACCTGAGTGAAGAAGCATTTGAATAGATGTTTTTATTTAATGGTGGCATTTTGGAAGCAAATAGTAGGTTTTTCACAATATTCAGGGCTTCCACTCAACGATCCCATGTTTTTTTTGGTTTTGTTTTTTTGTTCCCAAAAACCCATCTAAGCAATATGAGACGCAATATCGTTGAGGGGTTTTTGAAAAATTATAAGAATACGGATGTGGATGGGAAAGTAACCCAAAAAACATTTAATGTTTGAGACAAGACTTTTTTGGCAAGTACCGTATATTTCAGTAAGCTAATTTGCAAAATTTCCAATTTTGTGAGATTATTTTCCGAACAGTCACCTCGGAGCCATCCAAGTTGGTCCCACATACAACTCCTGCTCCATGCTCCAAACAACTCAGATCCCCAACCAACTCAGTCCCAAAGCCCCATACATGTTAGATTACAAACTTAGACCCAAACATAACCCATGCCCAGTATGCAAATTCAACCTGGACACATCTGCTAAATTCAAAGGGCCCACCGTAAGTCCACGCGGGGAAAGCCCCGCAGAACTTCGGAAGGTAGTGCATGCGGGATACACGATATCTACCAAACTTCTGTAATAGATGCGTGGGACGTCTCAAGGCAATGGAAAGGCAATTGGCTTTGGTGATCTCCTCAAGGGGAAAGCGGCGGAAAGGCAATAGAAATCAATGGTGTTTTGGTCGGGAAGTGGCCGATTGGCAAGAAATCATTGCATGCTCCTTTGCAGGTAAAATAAGAATTCTTGATGTCCGAAGTGCAATTCGAAGCACTAGGAGCACCTAATTGCTTTTCATGACTCTCGGACGGGTAGGATTAAAATCACCCGGGCATTTTGTGACCACAACCTTGTCCGCTGACTTTCCTAAAAAGTTCAGATTCTTATATCATCTGCAGCGTTAGCCAATCTATCTTGGTACCTATTCTTCATGCAAATTCAGTCGTACCTGTAAAAATTTGCACTTCTGACATTTTGTATAGGCCAAGGGATGCAAGTATTGCTCATAACACGAAAAACGCAAGATTGATCACCTCACATTTTGTGAATAACTACATTTTTAAACAGGAGGCACACTATTCTTTTAAATTTTGCACTTAAAATTGGAGCATTTACTAATCTCTTACTTTCTTTCTTCTCTTGTTAACACATTTCTCTTCACGGTACTGATTGCACAGTTGCACAATAGAAGTGGGTCCACTGGAATCATTGCTGTACCTGCTGACGAGGTCATTTCATGCCCTTCTATATGCATCGAAAAGCAAAACAAAAAGCAATGAACAACATGAGTATACAAAACTTGTCTGAATCAAAAGCCCCAAGACAGTGCATATCGTAAAACTTAGAAATGGCCACGTCAACTGGCATGTCCTATTAATGTCTGGAAGCAATCTGAGACGCGTTGCCCTGCGCCAGATCGCCTCAAGTGTTTGGACCGAAGCGTAGCACGCAAAAGTACACTTGACCTCTGCTAACCCTTCGGCGGGGGGGGGGGCGGGACACAAAATCGCCTAAACTATTTTGTTTACTAGGAGCTTGTTACTAGGTCCAGTGCAGCTGTGCATATGCGGTCAACGCACAACATTTTAACAACACATCTCAGATTTGATTCCAGACATATGTTATTAAAGGTGCGTGTTCCGATCGTCTTTGGGATGATTTTACCCGGTAGTATCGACTTTGATATCAATGAAAGGCGGTATTTTTCTCATGTTAGTCAGGAAATTTGGTCCCTCAAATCCATTTCATTCAAGATATAAACAAAAAAACGGCCATTTTAGTGGTTAACCATCAATATTGCACAATATTGAAAGGGCTTTGCAACATGCATTATTGCGTCTAACCGTCAAACCGCAAGTTTGTTTTCCACGGCACTTGATGGGTGTTTGTGCAAGTACCAGGCTCTCATAATAAGTAGAGAACGCGATAGACCTAATCGGAACAAGCACCTTTAAATTGCTAATAAATCTGGCAATATTACAGTTTGGCAGAAGAAAAAAAATTCCACCCCCCTTTTTTATTTTTCACACAATTTTTTTTTTGCATACTGTGCCTACATTGTAGCACTAACACAAGAAGAAATTGTCAATTTTTTACTAAAGTAGGAGTGTACCATTAGATCTAGGGGGATTTTTTTTTTAAATGCCCACTTTTGACTGACACATCTATCACATACACCAACTGCTTTAAATGTGAGTGAAAATGACCCCCAGGTGAGACAGGGAAAACACCCCACACCTACACACACAAGTTCTTCTTTAAAAATGTAAAACTTTACTGCTGAAGGAGGCAGATACTTTCTAAAGGCCACCTTCTAGTGGCAAGAAGCCAAAAAAAAAAGAAAAGAAAGAGTTGATTTCTTGGAATAAATAGAATATGCAGCGTAAGTTTAATTCTGGGGGAAAAGCGCACATTATAACGCATGTGTGTTGGTCAAAGCTTATGCGTATACATGGTGTTTATATGTAGATAGGTGTACTTCAACAGTCTACTTTCATGTAACTTTACTACAACAAAAGGCAAGAGTTTTGTATTCTGCGAAACAACACCAATAATCGGCACCTTTGACAGAATTAATTGATTCCGGTTCCTCATTGGTATGAATCAGTATTCTGCCACCACATCCTTCAACATGCCTTTCCATTGGGCTTGCCAAGTCAGAGGCAGGGGCATAATACTAAATGGGTAATTCCTGTTTTAAGGGGTCCCAAAATCACAGTTTTGTGACATCAGTCATGCCTCATTTTTATGTGGTACAGTCCTAATATGTGGTTATTAGTTCTAAACTGTATCAAAGAGTTGATAAAGATGTGCATTACTATGTTACTACAAAAACAACATGAGGAAATCATTTCCCTATAACAGTACTCTCTTTTTGTTAAATGCCGTTTTTCATGTCCCGTAGTTATGTACGACAACAAAAAGGATCAATTCATGTATCAATACAACTTAGCTTCAGGTATTCGATGAATGCTGCAAATAATGTTTTACAATGTGTTTGTACATTTCTAGGTAAAACTAACCATCTCAAACCCTGCCCTTTAAAAGTCCGACATAACTGGGACATCAAAACCTTCATGTCCCAGTTATGTCCGACACCCAAAAATTTTAGGAAATACCCCCTCAACATATGAAAATCAATGGGAGAAACAACAAGCAAATAAACAATTGGTTTCTCTGGCTTTTTCTCTTGAAAAAATGATAGAATTATTATTCCTCAGTATAATTAGATGGATTTGAGTGATAATGAGTGTAAAAATGAACTTTTAGCCTTTTTTACAAGGTTTTGTGTCCCATTATGTACGACATTTTTTTTAATTTCATTCTTTCACTAATAGATTGTTTTCCCCAGATATTCACTTTTTATAATAAAAACAAAAAAACAGTTAACATTAAAAAAAAACATTAAACTTTTTTAAGATTTTCTATTTCTTCTTTATGGGGTGTTTATTGTTCAAGTCATGTCCCTTTATGACCAACAAAGAGCAGACAATTTCAGTAGTTATTAGCATCATAGACTTTTTTGTGGTAATTTTAAGTCTAAAAATTCCTTTGGATTCCAAAAATCTAAGTGTTCCTCTACTTAGAAGCACATTTCAAGATCAATAATCAATGTTGAATTTTGGTAAATGTCACAGAAATGGACCCCTTAAAACAGGAATAACCCAAATACTTTCCTTATGCATTTTTACCCGCCCATATCCGCGTTATGAGACTAGAAATGCAAGATTTTCAAAATAATTCATTATTTTCAAAACATTTTGTTTTCACAATTCACCAGTTTAGCAATTGGAAAGTTTTGTTTGTAAAAAACTTTTTGAATAACTTTGAAGCAAAACCAAGCTTTTGTCCTGCGACCCTAGCTTTCGTGAAATTTTCTTTGACCCGCGCATTTAGTTCCATTTGCTCCAATTTTAATCAATAAGCATATGAAAGTCGATGTTATGTTTAATTCCCGTAACCCGCCCGCCGGTTGATTTCCCTGCCCGCTTTGAGATGCCGAAATCCCTAAAAAGTTCATTATTTGTCTTTTAAGAAAATATCAAGGTTTTTTTCTTTTTTATACATATTTTTTCACATCTTGTGATGTGATTTTAGTCGATTTTAAACCCACAACAGTTGCAAAATCATTTCCAAATGTTAGGGTGGTGTTTTGACAAATTACCAAACAATGGCTGCCAGCAGTCAACATTTTTAAAAAAAAAAAAAAAAAAAAAAAAAAAAATGAAATGTTTGCCTCATTATGATTTGCAAAAATGGTTACGGGAACCTAACATTGACTTTCATTGCCTAATGCCATCTGATGACATGAAAAATGAAGTCACCTCATACTGAGGCAAAAAGGTAACAATAACTCGGAATTGACTTTCAGGCCGTACGCTGAACGCTTCAAATGTACGACCACAGTCTGATTAATAATTTGTTGGACGAATCGACCCATGCGAGCGTGGCTGCGTGAGCCAGGGGAACTTCGCACATCATTTCACATGCGCAATTCGTCTAGATGCCGGGGCTGAACCTTCTTGTAGCTTACTGAGGGGCTGCGTATCTCCTGTACCAAGTATAAGTAATTAATTAATCCCACTGTAGACGAGACAGCGCCATGAATTCTTTTTCCTGTACGTGATCTGCGTGTGACAATGGTACGGTACCGGTACTGCAGGCTAGGTTTTCAACTCATGGCAGTTTTGGGCTTGACAAGAATGAACACAGCACGGGGGGTGGGGGGACATCGCAAGTAGTTTTTCATGATGCGCAATTGTTCGAGTATGTGGCCCAAACCTGGCAGCATCAGTCAAGATTTACCTGGGGCCTGATGTGTGCGTATCTTCTGGAAATTTTTCATCCCTGTGTACAGTACAGTAATTCTAAAATTAAGGTACCATGGCCCGATCGCTAAGAGCCTCGTCCCCAGAATCCCAGATTTTACAGGAATGGTCGACATTTTTTGTTATCATAAGAAAGCTACTATTTTTCTCATTTACCCTGTTAAATCTTAGAGCTAAATGATGTTTGGTTGGGAGTTATGATCAAAGTGTACTCCATTTTGGTCGACCACTGTTTAGTTTTAGCACAGTACTCTATGGGTCTCACAAAACTCACGGTCTTGCTGCACCTCAAAACGGATTGAAATATCGCGCGAAGCTTTACAGATGGGGTTTTTGGGTGACGGCCATTCTATCATAGTGAAAACTTCATATACTTAATCATACCACCCCCCTTTAAAGCCACTACACAACCCGGGTTCATACTACACTGCAAACTACCCTGCACGATTAACTGACTCCTCCTTGGAGAAGCAGTACTTCATGTCCAAGCAATGCGACTTGAACAACATGATCATTGAATGATGAATGCACAGAAATTTTACACTACAGGCCACTTAGAACTACTGAAAATTTTAAATTAAAAAAAAATATGTTTCCCTTTATCGGTTTATTTGAAATTTGGCTGGTACAACTAGAGTCCACACTGTTAAGAATAAATGTCAAATATGCAGGCATGTCAACAAGTACTCAAGTCAGTAGGCTACCTACTCACCCTCTTGAAAGCCTGTCCGCTCTGTCGTTCTTGCGTTGCTCGGTAATGACCCGCTTTTTCGGCCCTGGTTGCCATACAAGTTCAGTGTTGGCACTGTCTTTGGCTTTAACTTTGGTGGTCGCTGCTTTTGAATATTGGCCTTCATTTATCATTAATGCGATAGCGGTCCTCTCGGAATCGATGGGCAAGTGTAACCCACATACAACTTGTCTTTGAACTTAAATCGTTTTCAGGTTGCCCTTCCATTCAAATGCGACAGGCTACGAGCCACTTCTCTCCGTATCCAGATCCTTCGCCGGAAATTATGGCAAAGAATCTTTGGAGTTCCGGGTGTGGGTGATCAAACCGTTTACTCGACACGCGCGATCACGACGTGAATATTTGAAAAAACAATGAATAAAAATATAATAATCGCTGTCCAAAACATCACTATTCGACTGACTCCGCGCAAAACTAATCAATTCCATCATGGCGCTGTATAATTAAGATCGTTCTTCAAAACGCGAATGCAAGTTCATATCGCCAGCGCTAATCGACGCAAGGTCAATAAACTTTATAACTGCGACCGGGTAAAGGCGATTGAATGTCATAATTTTCCTAAAATGTTTAATAATATTATAATAGTGGATAATCCAACTTGCTTCATAGAAACCTAGGGTTACAGCATTTTTCATGATCCATATCAATCGCCGATATTTTGAAATAAACATTGTAAAAACAGACGATGCACAGTCCATTAAAAAAATACTGAAACGAATAACGGCTTATACTAAAAACACCAGTTTCCTTCTCTCACCTTTCGGAGGCCAATTCGGCACGGATACTCATAGTTTAGAATCTTTATAGTTCCAGAATCTAAGTAGTCCGCTGTTCACGGCTCTGAAATTGGTGATACAAATTCCTTCCTTTTCTTTTCATAATGCATTGGTAAAGATGCTTTAACATTGTACAATATGTTAGGAAATATGTTATTATCATGTAGTTCCACTCGATTTTCCAGCAAGGTTCTCCTTTAACTCCAAAACCAATGTTCCAGATGGTACAAACTACACATTTTGGAATCCTTATATTTACTAGACGGACAATATGTCATACATTTCAACATTGTTGGTGATGCATTTTAAAAGTGTTACCCCTGTAGAACCTTAAATTGGACTCTAAAAGTGACACACAGAGTCTATAGGGTCCATACCAAAGGTGATGGTAACCTTTTTCTGTGGGGGGGGAGGGATGATGTTTGACTATATAGGTCCGTGCTCCCGCTCTATAGGTTGGTCAAACATACTCATTGCAGTGACATTTAAAAAAATCATCCGACCCCCCCCCCCCCCGCCATAGAAGACTAACTCTAGCCCTCAAAAATAGGCTTTTGGGTCAATAATCCAAAAATACCCATGACAAAGTTCAAGGATGAGAACTTTAATTTTATTAGTGATTCTAACTGCAGCTTTGCTGAAGTACAATAAAGTATGTGCAATTAGGACATTTTTCTTGGGAGCCATATCCTAAACTATGGGGCCAAAAATCATAAAAAAAATCGGTGTTTAAGAATCGGTCAAAATTTAGACCCAATTCGGCAAATAGTTTTATTTGTTCCTCCATTCGATGTTTATACATGTAACAATTCTTTTCATTTTTTGCCTAGGGTGTAGGGTATTTATTGTGTAAATCCATCATAAAATCATTTGTTTCCTTATAATTTTAAAGGGTCCCGTATGAACTCTCTCCTTTGAATTTGGATCTCCAAAACGCAGGCTGGGTGACTTCAAATGCGTAGGAGTGGTTAATCCGACATTTATCGTAAGCTGTCGATATGTCGCAATTGCCGATTAAAGGGTATTCTAGTTTTGATTGAACATCTCTTTGTTATATTAATTACAAAAATGGATTAGTACTTTACTCTTTGTTTACGCTTTGATACCTAAAGTAACCAATTACTAGGGATTTACTGTTCCATTATATTTAATCCAGAAGACACATTGCATGGTTGTTGATAAAGAGAGTGAATATATTACTGATTTTGCTAAATGAGCTAATTACAAAAAAAAAATCAGAGACTTGAAGTTGAACTAACCCAGTAATAATATTTCGAGGAACGAAATAATATTTCGAGGGAACGAATAATATTTCGAGGAACGAATAATATTTCGAGGGAACGAAATAATATTTCGAGGTAACGAAATAAATGCACTGTTCTGAGATTGCTCTGAGATGAATTTTAACATTATTGGACTGGTTTAGGCTGAAAGATAAACCAATTGGGAATTTGCAAATCGCCAACAAAATAAAAGAGTGGAGTATGTTTGACGAATTAAAATACTCGGTAACAAACGAAAACAAATGTTTTTTTCTAAAATTCTTAAGCGTATAATGTATAACAGATGTTATGACTTTCTGATTAAAAATAACATTTTATATCATCAACAATATGGGTTCATCAGGAACAAACATATATGGTGGTATTAGATTTTGTTAAAAATATAAGCCATGACTTGATAATGATATGTATATATGCACTTGCAATTTTCGTGGATTTATCGAAAGCTTTACATTTTACTTGATTCCAATATAATTACGGATTTCGCGGTGTATCTGATGACTGGTTTGCTAGTTACCTGTCTGATCAGTAGGCCCCATGTCACTGGGGAAGATGCGTGAAGTAGGCTGAAAATTACAGAGTCCGCAAAAATATCCTTAAAGGGGCATTTCCTGATCCACAGCCTCGTCCCCCCGACTTACCCCACAAAAGTTTAAATTTTTATATCATCTGAACCGTTAGGCTTAGTAATGCGTGTGTACCAAATCTTACTTGCAAATTCGATCGTATCTGTAAGAAATTCACATGTTTGTATTTTCTGTCCGTAAACGGACAGAAGTTACAGTACAGTAGCCTATGGGAACCTGTGATATACAAGCATTTGCTCATAACATCAAACCGCAAGATCGGTATCAACTGAAATTTTGGGAATAAGCTTTTCTCAACGATATCTAGCGAACCATAAATAAAACAGAATGTGCTAGAATCACGAAATGCACCTTTAAGTTGCACAAGGTTTTCCAAAGTTTGCAAAATCTGCCATTCGGCAACTTCAGGTGTTTCCCGATTTTTGAAAACTTTGCCTTACTTTACGCAATTTCCCCTGTGACATGGGGCCTGTTTGACAAAAATCAGGTGTTGGGTATAAGTGCTGCAATAATTGATGGGCTTGTTTAACACGTCTCACAAGCGTCCCTTGCTTGGGACTGCAATTAAGTATTAATCAGGATCAGGACATTATCAGATATCTTGTTCAGGCGTGGTGAACCCGTTAGTCGCTTGCAAGGCGAGCACCGAAGGGGCCCTTGGTGCGTGTCAAAAATGTTTGTTTTAATTTAGCATAGCAATGCAGATAAATGGACACATTACCAAAAATTGCTCATCAGGCCCCATGTCACTGGGGAAGATGCATGAAGTAGGCTGAAAATTACAGAGTCCGCAAAAATATCCTTAAGTTGCACAAGGTTTTTCAAAGTTTGCAAAATCTGCCATTCGGCAACTTCAGGTAACTTTCCCGATTTTTGAAAACTTTGCCTTACTTTACGCAATTTTCCCAGTGACATGGGGCCTATCAGTGGTGTAACCAGAAGGGGGCAGAGGGCAGTTTCCCCCTGTGGGGAATCTTGACCCCCCGCCCCCTGTGAAATTAGTGATTTTCTGTACACGCGCCAATTTACAGCTAAAACAACATAGGCCTATAGTATACTAACAAATTTTAATATATGCTTGCCTCCTGAAAAAAGCTGGTTACGCCACTGTGTCTGGTATACCGGTAGAAAACAATTTGTATCCTATAAAAATACTACGTCGTCCTATGAAAAGGTAATTTGTGGTGTCCCCCAAGGATCTATACTAAGGTCACTGCTCTTATTCATGAACGATATTTGTTTAACATCTAATTTGTTAAAAGTTATCCTATTCGCTGAAGATACAACTGTATTTTATTCATGATACCAATGTACTTTATGATACTGTTAACAATGATACAAGAAGTGAGTAACTGGTTTAAATGTAATAAACTATCACTAAATGCAGCAAAAACGAATCTAATGTTCTTTGGAACATCATACAAAAAAGTCTTTTTATAGATAGTTGTAAAATAAATCAAGTTTTCCACGACCAAGTTTTTAGGAATCATAGTAACAATTAATTGAAAATTTGTCATGGAAAGCTCATATAAACAATATTTGTAAAATGTGTTAGAGAAACGTGGGCATTTAGTCAAACATTGTTTGCCAAAATCATCTATGCATAAATTGTATTGTTCACTAATCATGCCCTATTTGACATACGGTATATTACTGTGGGGTAATGCAACGAAAGAATACATTTTGTTATATCACTCGATCAAATAATTTGGGAAACCCCCTGTTTTATTGATATATTCTGCTCCTCCATCTTAATTATTGTCTTTTGGAGACACTGCATGCATTTGCTGTTGTGTGTGAGTTAGCGAGTGAGCGGTGTCTTCAGGGCCGTACGCAGGAATTATTTTTTTTGGGGGGGGGGGGGGGTGCGGGACTTCGAAAAAGTGGACCTCTTTTGTTAAAAGTGGACCTAAAGGTAAACCCCCTTAAAATGGTCCTTTTTTCGGACTTTTTGAACATCTCATCACTAAAAAGTGGACTTTCTTGCAAACATTTCTCTAAATTTTGGATCTTTTTATCAAAATTTCCAGCAAAAAATGGACATTTTGCCCTTTTGGTGGAATTGGGGGGTGGGGGGGGGGTGGCGATCGCACCCCCCATTTGCACCCGTGAGGTATTTTTCGTGAGTGTGGGAGGGAGGTTTATACTAGTATGTTTTTGTTTTAGAGTTTTTTAGAGTTAAAATATTTGGTGAGTTATGAATAGGAGTTCCTCGATGAGTAATGTTTTAGAGTTATTTTGGTGCGTTATGGATGGAGTTCATCGACGAGTTATGTTTTAGAGTTCTCTTGGTGGGATAATCGCAAAAGCTGGGTTACAGACTTTTAGAGTTTTTTTTTTTCAATCAATCAATCAAATTTATTTTTGTTCATCACATCAAACAATGAAATACAAGATATGAAATTGCAGTACAAATAAAAATGGATTTCACAATAGAAATCAGATTATAATTTATACACACACTGGCCAAAAGTATTGCAACATTCAGAAAACGAAATTCATAATCACCAATTGATTTCAAATGATACCATGGATTCTTGACCACTCAATACGTATTTAAATTCCAAAGTGGTGTTTTTCATACAGATGTTATCCACCAAAATCCAAGAGAGTGAAAAAAAAAAAACGGTGTTTGATTTGATTGTCACGTTCCCTAATTATGGCAGATTAAAGGAACAGCAAACGATAACTTGGCGATTTGCATTCCATAAGGAACACAACACAGACACCACAGATATGCTTCAAAACAGCCATTTAATGGATTGTACGGGTTCATTAGGGTTTACTTAAAATTTTTATGGGAGAAAATCATGGCGGTTGTGTGGACCGGAAACGAGATAAAGTCAATGGAAGACAGTGGTCTTCGAAATATTCGAGAAATCCGAGACACCTGAAATACAATTCTAATGATAATTCACGTGGTTTACGTAAATCATGTGTAAAGTACGCCTTCACATTACATGACAAACAGCACAATGTCAACGGTGCCATTTAAAAGTTGATTTCAGGTTGTCACGTGACCTCTTTCTTGCCATTAAATTTCCCGAGTCCAAGGATGGTGAACGTGCTCCAATCTGTTATTGACATTATCTCATTTCCGGTCTATACAACCACACCAATTTTCGCCCTAACCATTTAGAGTAGACCCTGACAAACTAGTAAAGTTCTTTAGCGACTATTTTGCAGCCATTTTTGACGTTCCTCTGCCTGTATTTCTTCTGGAGTACAATCGGCAAGTTATCATTAGCCAGCTTCTTTAACCCGCCATATGATAAGGATAAGGACCTAGCCTAGTGCATTCGACAGGATAATCGCACGCGACCGTATGGGTCAGTGCAGGCAGCCCTCGACCCTTCGGGTCTCGGTCAAGTACAATTATCCTGTCGAATGCACTGAGGCGTGGTCCTTATCCGTCATATACTTTGAGAAAACAATAGTATCAAATCATTCCATTAACATTAATAATTAACGTAATTTATCAAAATTTTGAGGTAGTTTTTAAAATAAATTAAAAACACTTCTACACTCCAACATGCCCAAAGTTATACTCTATAAATAGTGTCAAAAAGACCTTGACGCAATTCATTGTTGATTAGTTGTTTTGAAAATGATCTGGAAGTGCGAGAAAGATCAGACTCTCTAAGACACTTAGAGTGGCTAATCTTTCTCGCACCTCCCTGGCAATTTCAAAACAAACCCATTAGTGATGAAACGCGTCAATGAAATTGAAAGAAAGATACACTTTTCGCACTGCCCTTACTTTTTTCAAAACAAACCCATCAGTGACGATTTGCATATAAATGCATATGAATTTTCTTCTACAATTCCAACGCCCACTGTATTAGATGTAAAAGACCAACGCAGACATGCATGTACATGTACAAAACATGACTGGTTTCTGCACTGAAAACGATTTTATTTGTGAATTTTGGGTTTCTTGAAGTATACTTCTTATGGGCCTACTTTTATATAGCAACATGATAATAGTCCATTTCTCTACCTCCGTGCAGTGATGTCATAACATTGACGCAGCTTTTACGCACGCGTCAAGGTATGCCATCTTTGTGCGCGAGTGTAAAAACGCAGTCGCTTTAAGCCAGCGTGTTCGGTTTAATTGTGCGCCCAACAAATCTCGCGCTGACGTCACTCACTGTAGCAGCTAAACTTTCTGAATGGCTTTCGAACTTGACAAATTATACATAAGGAATTTTATATCTAAGATCAATATTTAAAGTCAAACTTATCGTCCTTATAGCGTACAAAAAGCTTGTCTCGTTAATTAAGATGTACGCATTTCAGGACGAACACCATAGATTGTAGATACGAAGTTCGTACTGGAGGGTAAATATACGATGCAGACATGTTACTTGATATTGTAGCTAAGTCGATATCAAGTGATTGACGGAATTTCCTTATTGCTACACGAGAAGTTGGTAACTGTGGTGACCCGCGTGCATATCTGATGACCCGTGCAATATCTGACAGGCCCCAGTGCATTCGTGAAAAATATGCACGCACGCTGAAACAATAGATAATCTAACCGAGAATATATTAAGGGCTGGATTACGGGATAATGAAAATCAAATTAAAACGTTTTGTCGCACAACTTGATTCTGGAAAACATCATTTGTTTGAAAACCCCACTTTGACAATAAAATTACGTAATGTGTATCCAAGAACTCCTGATACCATTTTAAATATTTGTGAGAGAATTGCTTTTTTCTGTATGTTTTTGCAATACTTTGGCCAGTGTGTGTAGGAATATAATTAATTAAGGCAATTCAAATATCGCATATAGATAATTCAAATATCATTTGGGCAACAGATCCTAGCAAAGATGGCTTACCTAAAGTATCAATGCTCTAAGAAGCAGGCGCTCTATGATACGTTCCATCAAGGTGCAGACTATTTTGAAGGGAAAAACATTTGGACAGGCACGAAACTGCCCAAGTACTAAAAGATACAGACTTTTAGAGTTAATTATTTTGGTGATTTAAGGATGGAGTTCATCGATGAGTTATGTTTTAGAGTTCTTTTGGTGGGGTAATCGAGATTCGGGTGACCGCCAATTTTATAAAATCAATCTTGGTAAGTCTATAGGATAATGTTGGTATTTTAAACTAAGTCAAAACCCCCCCTAGCTACGACACAACACAAACACACTGTGAACACACCACATCTACCCTTTGTCCTTCTTCTTCTCTTCTTCTATCTCTTCGATCTTTATTAGCACTATTAGCATTATTATCATACGCATTTGTAACACTCGGAATTATGATGATGTAACATGTTGGAAAGAATTTGCACGTTTCAAAATTATGATCTGAGATATAACAAATAAATATTTGGGTGAATGAAAATTGTGAAATATTGTACAAAAGGTAAAAAATAGGTATTGTTACTCGGGGGGCACTGACATTGAAGAGGTACGGGTATGTGCGGGGACCTTAAAGACCCCTTTCGAGTTCCCTTAGCAGTTCTCAAGACCCCAGTTGAAGCATAAGCCCCCAAGTTCGGAAAATGGGGCCGCAGCCGTACATCCCTACCTGAAAAAAAACCGTTAAGTACACCCCCCCCCTCCCGGGATGTATCCCCGCACGGGATTAGCCCTAGCACAGAAATCTTAAAAAAGGCTCAAAGGATTACCAGATTGTACAGCTTTAATCCGTATACAAGGGGGAAGGGTGTTTTTTTTTAAGCTAGTTCAAAACTCATGAAGTATCTTCCCCAAGGACACACCCTTTTTTCTGTCAATTCTTGCAATCTGCTTGTTTTATACTTACCGACGTGTGAATGACATCATCAGTGATGCCAGGCCTGGGTTCATGCCTGCTGTCAGTGATAACAGGATCAGATCTTGTAAGGCAACGGCTTTCTTAGAGGACAGGGACAACACCATGTGATTGAGATGGCGGGGATTAATTAGCAACAACGAAAGTGGAAGCGTTCTTTAATCGTCTCTGAGATTAGGCAAAGGTAACGTTTCTACAAGTTGTTGACAGCAAAGTTCGCATGATCATCATGCATTCCCGGGCCCGGTCATGAGGTTAATTTGAATGATCAAGGTTTGTGACTGGATGGAAGTGCCATGATGCAGACTGTGGTTGAGTGAGCTCGTCAGGCTTATTTTATAAAGCCCACTAGGCCAGGCTTAGGCCCTTTAGCTTAGGCCCTAGACTTATGACATGATGATTTTAACATCACTCACTGACCAAACTACACCCATCGATAATTAGGCAAAGGCTATATTACACGGCTGCCGGGGTATTATAGCGTCCGGTGTTAGCTGCCGGCCAGCGATGTGACGCCTCCACTGCCGAGGCTATACACGGCAAAAAGCTGCTCGGCGGCCGTGTATGAATGTCACGTGACCCGGCCGCCGTGTATGAATGTCACACGACCCGGCAGCCGTGATGTTATCCTTCATCACCATGTATAGCATCAACTACTACCGGCTAAACAAAAGGCCGGAGGTCCGGACTTTAAGGTTGAGTGGCTCTAAAAAATAAAATGTTTATCATAAATGCATCTAACCACCTATTGCTAAGCATATAAGTAATCATGCAGGATTCTCTATCTATTTTTTTTCTTAAAAACTGCCGCAGCCGGAGATGGCTGTTCACCATGATGAGCGCCAATGTCCTGTTTTTGTCTAGGTTGGGGATGTCAATGGGATCCTGCTGGATGGTTCAAGCAATCACCTCAATGTAGTTAAGGGGGCGACGACCCCTGTTTTTGGCATGGGTAACTTCCAACATGTGACGTCTGAGACTACTTGGTCATTCGCACGATGACATGGACCCGGCAATCGTGCACGGCGTTGGGCACAGAAGATGAAATTGGAGGGATCTCCATATATCTGTGCTTTAATTGGTCTTGTGCTCACGCCATTATACATTTTTGTACTCGCATAGATTAGAAGCTTGGTGTATGTGCCATCCAGTCTATCCTGTACTCTTCTTCATGGTCCAGGTCTCAGATCCATATAACAGGATCTCTCTACACAGGCTCTAAAGATTTCCAGCTTGGTTGAATTGGAGATCCAGATTGCCATAAGTGGTGTAGTTTATTGCAGGCATTCCAGCTTGTCCTTTGCGTGACAGGAAGTCTTTTCTTGCTGTCGGCAACAATGACCCTCGATACTTGAAGTCCTTGACCCTCTTTGAGTTGGCTACCATCTGCTGTGCAGATAGGTTGATGATCGTTTCCCTCATTGACATCATCTATTTCAGTCTTCTTGGCATTTGATGTAGGCCGACTTTTTGTCTGCAGCATTCTCAAGTGATGTTAGTAGATCTTGTGCAACCCATATCAGATCAGCTGTTTGAGCTAGATCCTTCTGCGTAGTCAGGTCTGTGAGATGCTGACCCTGTGACGTCTGGAACGCATGGGTTTGATGGTAAGTCCTTAGTCGTTCATGATGTTAAGACTCTGTCTGAGGATTTAATCAACCACGACTACAAAAATATAGGGAGCAAGAGTATCCTCCTTGGAGGATTCCAGTAGTTGTTAGAACTCCTTTGTGGGCCCACCATTGTCTGCACAAAGCTATATGGGGTATCATACATGATGGCATTGCCTTGACAGTCTCTCTTGGACACCGTAGTTTGGCGGAATATGCAAAGCCTTACATCCCTGTTTACACTGTCCAAAGCCTTGTTAAAATCTACGAACACAATTGAAGCTTTCTCTTGGAAATTCTCAACTCTTCTATGATCATTTCTGAGGGCAAGTATCGATTGGTTGCGAAAACCGTGCTGGTTTCCGCTGAGAATGGAATCTATGTGAGGATTGATTCTGTTGAGCAGCATGGAGTTTGTAGATCTTAGAGGCCAGGGTGAAGTGTAATTTCCTCTGTAGTTTGGGGTTGTTGGAGGTCCCTTTCTTTGGTAGAGGAATGATGATGATGTTGCAAAAGCAGCTGGTTTGTTTCCCAGTTAGGTGTTATTTCAAAATTCTAACAGTTTGATCATGGATAGTGATTCTTCCAGACTACTGGAGGATGTTGTCGGGACCATGTGTCTTGGTGTTCTTCAGTTCTTCAGGCAGATCTGAAGCTCCTCCATAGTGAAAGTTCCAGTCTGGATGGGAGGGGCTGCTATCTTTGTGATTGAAGAAAGGTTCCTCAAGGTAGTGTTAATCTGAACTGGCTTGCCAAGTAGAGAACTAAAGTGCTGAAACCATGGTTCAAGGACGCTCTTCAGTTTGTTTTCCCCTTTGATTCTTATAGTGGGGTAGCCTTCTTGTCGTTCAGCTGCCTCCCTCAAGCACTCCCAGGCACATCATGCTTGTTTTCAAGATGTAGGCGTCAAGTGCTTCAGCCTGGAACTTACCGGCTCCCCAAGCACCACATTGTAAGCGTCATCAAGTGCAGCCATTAGCAAGCATCACAAGGTTCTGCTTGGAGCTTCTGGTGGATTTAGTACGGTGCTTCTTGGCTGCCGACTTCATTTTTTTTCTCTGGCTTTGCTGACTTTGTCATGAGCAAAGGCATAATGCTTCTTCTTCTTCTAGTAGCATCCCAATGCCATTTCTCTGTTGGCTTAAGTGAGGACATTCTATACTACTACTGCACTACTGCGCTGGAGTTCTTTTCTTCAAGCTCATCACACGAGTGTTGAACCTGTTATGTACCGCTACAGTATACTGGTCACAAGCTTTGGGTATCCCCCACTCCTTCCCTCCTCTATTTTTTCAGGGATCTCTGGGAGGTGGTGTACTCTGACGATAACTTATCTGGCTCCTGCAAGAGACAATTCTGTGATCAAACTTAACCTTCAAAAGTGTGTAGGCTTTTAGTTCTTAATGCTGTTAATCCCTTCTTTCTGACAGAATAATAGTCCAGTTGGACATTCTCCATTTGGGGGCGTCGGTGTGGTCCACATCTCTAACCTGAATGGGTTTTGGAATTTGGTATTAGTGGCAACGTTAATTGTTCCATGAAGTACTTCATGTCATTCCACTTCTGTTAGACTCGTTGTTGCAAGTGTAACAGCGCGTCGTCAGGCCCAAGCGTAGCGTTGTAATCTCCATGATGTACAGAATATTATGCGTTGGAACTGTACTGGTGGCAGTGGAAAAGTTTCATGGTAGAAAAGTGGAGACAGTTGCTTCTGGATAGTCCATTATTAACTCATTTGGAATTTATATCTAACCTTTTTTTCGTTTGAAATTTTTTGTGGTTGAAAAGATTCTTTTGTTTTTTAAAAGTTGATACTTTAAATTTCTTTTTATGGGTAGTATTTTACTATTTTACCATTGTTTATGTTAGTATTCATTTTATTTTTATTTTATCATTTTTGTTTATTGCTTTAAATTTTGAATTAGTAGGCCTATTTTAGTAGTGTTATTCATACATTTGCCTTTGGTATTTTTATTCACTGTTTTTAATATTTTTTTCAATATTTGTGTTTTTATTAATTTGTAATTTTGTTTTTGGTTCTTTTTTAATATTTTTACATCAATAATTTTATCAGTAAAGATTGGCCTATATTTTTCATTTAATCTATTTTATTTTTGGGTTTTTAGTTAGTTTTTAATTTAGTATCTTATTTTTTAAAATCATTTTTTATTTGATTTATTATCTCCCGGTTTTATTTTGGTTATCTTTTTGCTGTCTTTTAAATCTTTATTTTTTGTTCGTATTTTTAATTGTTTTTAATTTAGCGTCGTCTTTTATTTGGTTTTCATTTTGGTTTTTTTAAAATCATTTGCTTATCATTTATTGTCAACTGTATTTGACACTTTTATTTTGTTAATTATTTCTTTTATTTAGGCCATACATTGGTTTATTATTTTTGTATCGTTGTTGTATAGTATGCAGCTAGCACTATTTTAAAAGAGGCATAAGATCCCTCTTTGGTCTAAGAAATTGGTAGTTGCCTTTGCCTCGTGAACGGGTGGGATTGCATCTCCGTAATTTATTTTAAAAGTGGTCTGACCTGCGTCCCGGATTGTGCAGGTGAAAGCTATAATCTGAAATTGAATATTTCAATCGTAGTTTGGGCCTTTTAAGCTGTGATTTTTAATTGACATGGCTCCGCCTATAAAGGCTGCACTGGAGCCAATTCAGGAAGCCAACCACATGTTTATTGACCCCCCCAGGAAAAAAAAAGGAGTTGCCGTGTATATAGTCTCCGGGTTTTATGTACACGGCAGCCGTGTATATAGTCACTGCCTAATTTTTAATACCACTGTATAAAGTGCATAAGGGGGGTCCATGTGGACCCAGCCAGGATTTCATTTTTCGCGTGCCATGTTTTAACACTAAATTATTTTTGCCCAAGATTTTATGTAAAATTTTGCCTAAATATCAGTTGCGCATATTTTGGTGGAAAAAAAATTCAAATCGGTCATGGCATTTCATACTCATTAGCATAAAAAAGCATTTTGGGGCACTTCTCAAAATTTGTTTTTGCCCATAAAATCGCACCGGAATAACTTTTTTGAATTTTTAAATCGGTCATGGCATTACTTTGCTCAGTATTCCACTAACACAGATTCGATAACTAACAAACATGGCATGCATGCACAGTGATGCATGTATCATCATACCATTTGACATGTTTACAAATTGCCAGTACTACATACATGCCTCAAGCCAAGCAGTTCAGCCACTGCCCACCCTACATGTAAAGTTTCGCACCAATATTTCAACCCGTTTTGATGTGAGAACTAAAAACGTGATTTTGTAATCCTCATAAAGAGTACTGTGTAAAATTAATATGGTCGAATCTAAATTGGGGACCATTTTCAGCTTAGAAAACATCAAACCAAAATTTAGCTCCCTAAGATTTATTACAGGGCCCATGGTAAATGCGAAAAATAGTAGTTTCTTCTGATACCAAAATGTTGACCACTTCCGGTAAAATCTGGGGTCCCCTGGGGACGAGGCTATTAGCGATCGGGCCATGGACCTTTAATATGAGCGAAAATATGCCCCATTTTGGTCGACCAATATTAACACTTACAGTCTGACAGAATCGAACACACGCGAGCATGAACTACGTGAGCCAGGAGGAATATATCGCAACTTGTTTCGCGACGCAAGAATGCGCCGAACCACTGTGTAGCTTGTTGCGCGTAAATTAGGTGTGCGTATCTCCTGTCCAAGTCATTTTTAATCCCACTGTAATCAAATACGTCTCACCCCCCTGCACCCAGCTACCACCGAGTAGACATGGATTACCTACCCACTCCAGTCTGATTAATAATTTATTGGACAGAATTAAACACATGCGAACGTGGACTGTGTGAGCCAGGAGGAACATATAGCTGAACATCGCACCTCGTTTCGCGACACGTAATAGGTCGAAGAATGCGCCGAACCTTCGCGCAGCTTGTTGCGCTTACAAGAGGTGTTCGTATCTCCTGTCCAAGTAATTTTTAATACCACTGTATAAAGTGCATAAGGGGGGGGTCCATGTGGACCCAGGATTTCATTTTTCGCGTGCCATGTTTTAACACTAAATTATTTTTGCCCAAGATTTTATGTAAATTTTTTTGCCTAAATATCAGTTGCGCATATTTTGGTGGAAAAAAAATTCAAATCGGTCATGGCATTTCATACTCATTAGCATAAAAAAGCATTTTGGGGCACTTCTCAAAAAATTTTTTGCCCATAAAATCGCACCGGAATAACTTTTTTGAATTTTTATTTCAGCAATGTAATTGTATCGATGTTCCACTATTATGAGCCACATTTTATGGAAAAAGTCCTTTGGGAAAGTGGTTTTTCATTTTTGGGCTGGAGAATTGGGTGCGCGTTTCAAAAATCATTTTTGGGGGGGGCTGCCATTTTGATTCTGTACAACCGATTTTCCTTTTTTTTTCCTGTTATGTGGTTGTGTTGATGTACCCTATCTATGACTAGAGTTTCTGTATAAAATTACAATGGCAAAGTGGTTTTCAAAGGGGGTCAACCCCCCTTGTGCACCAACAGGAGTGCAGAAGACCTTATGCGCTTAAAGCAATATGACACATATTTTGAAGAGCGCCCCCAATTTTCAAAATTTGATATTTTGGCACAGTTACGTTGGTAATTGTCTAGGAGGAAAAACTATACCTGCGAACTAGAATGCTAAAAAATGTGTATTTATCATAAAATAAACGATTTTGTAATTAGAATTGGGATCCCAGATTGGACTTAACGGCAGAGCTGGAAATGCTATGTTATGTCCGTCCAGGATGAAATAGTGCCACCTCGAGAAAATAACCTCTAACTTGACTTGCCTGAACCAATAAAACAGCTATTGGATGACCGTAGACACGTACATGGCGCTATTTTCCGGCTATTTCACATTGGAAGGCCGTTTTCAGCAGCCGTTGAATTATTATCGGGATCCCGATAATAATTATTCTAATTACAAAATTCCTTCGTTTGTAACGCACAGACATTTTTGAGCTTAACCATTCACAGGTATAGTTTACTAGCCAGTAACCAATGCAACCGTGTACAATTTTTTTTGAAAAATTGGGGGCGCTCTTCAAAAATGTTCTATATGCTTTAACTGTTTAATTTTAACACAGCACTCCTCATAGTCTTGGGGCTTACAAAATCACTTTTTTTAGGTCTCATATTCAAACGGATTGAAATATCTGCGGCGAAAATTTACAGATGGATTTTGGGGTGAAGTCCATTCTATCAAGATGAAAAAAAATCATCTACTTAAATCGGGCCATCCCCCTTTAAGCTAGCTTGTTCACGTAGCGTTGATAGTCTTCCGTACCTACCTTTGTAGCGTTATAATCTGGAAATTCGGGCTGTTCCCGTTGACCAGACACCATTAACAGTCCGCGAAGACCAGTGGTGATATAAAACTTATACTTCCATATACGCATACGGCCCGTTTCACAATTAGGCGCCACTTTTGTTGTCCACTGAGGGTTAATTTTTCAAGTGAGTTAAAAGTTGTTTACTACTCGTTTTCTTCTTGGCCAAGGCTACAGTTTTTTTCATAAAAATACCTCTGGCTAGCTTAATTGTTGACTCCTCTCAAATAAAATTCAAGTACTTCTTGTTTAATTTTGGGTAATTTTGTTGAAAAATGAATCAAAATTACAATGAATAATGTACATTGACTTGTCCATGATATAACAATGGACATTGGGCAACAAAGGTATGCCCCAGGCTTCCTCTAGGACAAATTTGAATAAATTTGGTTATTATTTCCATTCACAGATATATGGCAAATTCAAGGTGTATTTTGTGACCCCAAAAATGGGAATGACTAATAATAGTTTACTTAACACTGAAATAATTCAATGTAGGGCTCTGATAATTCAATGGTTTAAGCTCTTGGTATAAGTAATAGGGACAAATAATGCCAGGATAAATAGATAGTGTATCAATGTTGTAAAAAGGTGGATGTTGACATATCACAATGTGAAAAAAGGAAATGAAATTGATGTTGAATAAAAGTGTTTCAACCGAAGAATGCTTTGAAGATATTTAACATTTTATGAGTTCCTTACGTTACAAACACAAGAGAATATTTTCAAAACACTGTTATTGGGAATCAGCAGTATATGGCTAGTTTTAGGGGTGGATGTGGACATTTCTTTTTGTGAACGGACAATTGCATTATTATGCACGTAGGTGTTTAATATTGAGAATTATTGTTTTATTCAGTCCAACTTGAATTTTTTGACCAATGAACCTATCACATTTTTTAATTGAAAATGTTTTTCTGGAATCTTGCTTCAAATTAGTGTCATAAGCCCATGCATTACTGAGCAAAGCTAAAAGACAGTGTTTAGTGAAAAATTAAAAATGGAAAAGGGTTCTGACAATACCATCAAGGCAACCGTAATGGCTTATAAAATATAACCCATACAATTTCATTACCAATGTGAAAAAGCCAATCACAAGTTAGGTGAGAGTTTAGAAGGCATGTTTATCCAAAAAATCCTTTTTGATGGACGTGGATGTGACAATGGGTGTGAACGGACAGATTTTTAGTGGTCTGGCATTAATTTCATGAGCATAAATAGGACAACATAATCATTGTTACTTTTTAGGACCAAATAGGCTCTAAACAAAAATAACTAAAATTGGGTGCACTAATGTATTGAGCAGTGAAAGAAAGTTGTTTTGGATGTGACGGATGTGACTAATGTCACAATTTAAAAAAGTGAATGACAATGAAAATGATTGCCCAGCCCTTAAAGATTGTATGATCCTAATGTGTTAGGTACCACTTATAAAGCTATTCCAATGTATTTCAATATTACAAGTGGAATATTTTCTGTTACACTCCCCCCAAATTCTACACTTAAAATATGGTTGGGTCTGTGACAAAATAAGTGAACGAACAATGAGTGCTCCGCATACAACAAGTTTGCTTTTGTAACAAAAATTAGAGTTGAGCAATAACAACAGTGTTTTAGTCCAATAATCTGAGGACATAAATTATCATTGAGAATATTTTTTTGTTAACAAGAATAATTGATGTTGTTTTAAGAACCACTTTAAAATGTGTGTAAAAAGTGAACGGACAATGTAAACACCACACTGAAATTTGCGTTGCATATCATACTTATACAGGAAAAGCTATTCCTAATTTTGATCTTAATCAAGTGGGGACTTATTCTCCAACAAAAATAAAAGTAGAGGAATAGGGAAAATGTGGAGTGAAATGGAAGCTTGGACAAAAATAACCTTAATTTCCAGTTGACACCAGAAAGAATGGTCTTTTAGGCATGTTTTGATATCACAACACCTAAACTTGTGACAGGAGCAAGTTGGTTAAGCTATGTGAGGTGGTAGAGCCCATAGGGAGGGAATGGAAAAACCACATTAATGATGCCATAATTTTGAACATGATAGAAGGAAAAGACAAAATTCAAAAAAAAAAGTGGTTCTAATCATGAAATGGGCCATATACGCCAAATTAATGCTCACAAACGAGTATTTAGATCACAATAACATTTAATGTCTTCAGTCGCCCAGTTCAATCACACACGCCGCATTTAACGTCAGAAGCCGGTCATATATGCACATCTGCCTGCAATAAAGTCTAAATCAAGAATCCTGGTTTTTCCCGAAGCCATAATATTCTTCAAATTAATCAGTATTCAAAACATGCGCGCACAAGAAATAGTAAACATAAGCGCTGTGCGTGCGTGGTACTTGCGTGTTTGAGGAAGAGTGAGGTGATAAGTAACAAAACAACAGAGGAACGCAAAAGGATTACGCGCTGCCCGCGGATAGTCGGGGGATAGATAATATCCAAAGTTAAAAATTCATTAAAACATTAAATTGTGTAAAGGAGTGTGATTATAAAATTAAATACCACTAAGAATTTGATCTCATAAATGAGATAATAAAGATATTCATTGGTTAGTGTTACAAAGCGTATAGTCTAGTAATAGGGACATGCAGGCCTTGCAGGCATGAAATTTTGAAAATGATTTAAATTGTTCAGGAGTTGGAAAGCTATACCTTCTTAGAAATAATTTGACACCCAAAATTGTGATTGTACGGGAAAATAAGTACATCAACAAAGACGTTACATGTGTGAGGACTGCGCAATATCTTGATATGACTATGATGATGCGATGGTGTCCATAGGAAATACTGTGGTTAAAACTTCGAATGAGAATAATGTGCCACCAACAAAAAACATTAAAATTAAAGAAATAAACACCTGGCCACATTTGAAAAAGTGCGCCCTCAAGATTTTTTTTTTCAAAATCGATATTTTTGCATGGTTGAACAAGCTTAGATACCTAATCTCACTTGAAATGAATAAGACCCAAAATCAGTGAATCATTGTCTTCATGACTGTAAAAAATTTAAAGTGAAAATTCCACCATTAAGGGTTAAAAAATGTTAATTATAGGAAAAAGATTGGTACAAATTTTGCCCATTTTTTTTGGCCATTTTAGGCCAATTTTGAGCAAAAAAGGCAGCATTTTGCTGAACGGCAGCAAAAAAATGGCAGCGCCCCTGGATTCAACTACATTAAGATTGTTTTCCTGATGGCCAAATCATGAATTGGAAGTTTTTGTCGACCCAAGTCAGAGAATTGTCATCCAAGATTGTTAGGTTTAAACACTTTTACACACAGACCATCAAGTTACCGTGGGAAACAAACTTGCGGTTGATGCTAGACGCGATAATGCATAGTGCAAACCACCCTATTCAATACTGTGATAATATTGATGGTCAACCATTTAAAACGGTACTTTTTATCTGTATCAGAAAATATGGATTTGAAATTTGAAAAGCTGAAATTTCAGACGACAATGAGAAAAATACGGCCTTTCATTCTGAAATAAAATGGATACTACTTCCGGGTAAATCAGGGGGTTCCCAAAAGCGATAGAAACAAGCACCTTTATCTAGTTAACAGTTACTACAGCATACACACCCACTGCTACAAAAAATAAACAGTGACAGTTCCCTGGCGATATATGCAAGAGGCTCAGGGGTGGGTGTGGTCCTCTTCTCGCACAAAAGTTTGTTAACCCTTGCAATATGCACTAGCATTTTCTTATGTAAAATTGATCGAATCATTTTCATTTTTTAGTAGTAAAATGAAACATGTCATTTTCATTCAATAAATATAATTTGAAAAATTATATTAAAACTGAACTGTTAATTTGTGTTAAATGTGGGTAATTGATTTATTTATTTATTCATCATATGATACACGGGTAA
>JAMKCH010006442.1:0-80030 GCA_023653785.1 Ophioderma brevispina | reverse complement strand
GCACCCCGATTTCTTCAAAAATGTCTCAAATTGTTAACCTTTCTCACAGGATTGCAGCGAAAATAGTTGACTCTCTAATTGTATTTGGCATCGAGATCGATGCAACAAGGTCAAGCCCATGGAACCTCTATTGATCTCCTCCGAATTTTAAAAATATGTTAGACTGTGCAAATGTTTTTGGTTGCAGTCTTGAGAAAGATGACAATGGAGCTCCTTTTAACGAAATTGGAGCAATATTTAGATTAAACCTTTCGTGATGACCTGTGACATTTAAACGATTTTTGACGATAATCCATAACCCGACTTGTAGCAAGCGGTTGAAGGTCAAGTTTAAGTTTCGTTACTGTAATTGGGATTTCGAGGTTGCGAAATATACGGTAGACCAATGGCGACATATCCGCTTAAATCGTTACTTGGACATATCCATTACATTTAATCTAACCAACACAAACCTCTACAACCGTTTGCTTTGCATATAGAGCCAGAACACGCTATTTTGATCAACTTTTCACCAACAAAAGATGTTGATATAGAAATTTTGAGAAAAGCAATTTGGCCGTGCCTTCATCTCTTCCTTCAGCAACCAAAATAGTTTGTTTGCATGGGAAGAGATAAGTAGCGTAGTGGATTGTTTTTTTACAGAGATGACTATATATTTAGCTCTTCACCCCCATGCCGAGCACCGAGCCTTATTGCGATTTTGTATTTGAAGCAGGCTGGCTAGGCTTGGCATGCACGGATGATTTTGATGATCACGTATTGTGGTATTGTGTCGTGATTGTAAACATAGGCTACTCTAGTTCAAAGTAGTACCATATACCCATAATACCTGTGTTTCTTCTGTCAAAATGTCCTATATCTTCCACATCACTGGGGTCTATCTACACGAGCGGATCATGTGGCCAGTGGCTTGCATGGTGTATTCCTCAAGGAAGCTGAAAAAGAAGAGATGGCTCGAATGGCAATCCGATTACCCAGGAATACTTCCTGCATTCATTCACCTCATATGTTAGGAAACTTCAAGGGCCGGTCGATTGGACCTTTGAAGTAATGTTTTCAACCGCCTCAAGCTTGGCCGTTTCGGGAAGGTTTCACAACAGGAAGTATTGAACAAGCACCCACTAAAATAGCTTATTAATTTCCAGCTAAAAGATCGCTGCTGGCATGCAACTCCGCGGTTTTTTCTGGACTGATTGTTATTTATTTTCATCGTTGCGAAATAATTGAGGACATCATGCTTTTTAACAAAAGAAACAGCAAACTCGACCCTTTTTCGGTAAGCTAACATTGATTCAATTCAGGTTTTGGGGGTCTAAAAGATGTTATATTTTAGCCTAATTTACCAATATCCGGTTATTTCCTGAGAAATATGATATAATGAAGATTATATAAATTCATTTTCAATACAATCTCAACCATACTTTTTGTGTCAGAAAGTGTCCAAAGTGCCAAATACTTTTAATTTGGGGTCAAAGTTTGTTATAACTGATGCATGCGAGTACGTTTCGCTGTATATTGGTCACAACCATAGTGTCAAATATATACCCCTGTGCAATACCAATTGAAACTGGGGAATTGGAATTGTTTCTGGGATTTAATGACAGTGTATGTATTGTCTCCAGAGAGTGTTCAAGCCTTTTGTCCCATCGATTGGATTTAAGCCGATTGAAATGAATAGGGCGTTAACAGTGTAGCTTTTTGAAGTAGCAGTCGAACCCCAACCTCCTTCTTTTCTCATCTTCTCTGATTACCTACAATAGGAGTAATTTCGTGGAGGAGCTAGACCCAGGTCAAACATCATCCGTTTACCCCTCACTACAGAAAAGGTTGACACCTTTGGTCGTTAGTATGGACCCCGTATATCAACGCTATTTTAAGGTAGTACTCTCAAATTGGTGTGTCACTTTTTCAATAGGGCCAATTTAAGTTACACGGGGTCAAAACTTTTAAAATGCCCAATCCAGTGTTTGAAATGTATGTCATTTGGTCCCTCTAGTCATAAGGATTCCAAAAATGTATGTTTTGTCACCAACTATGACCAATGGGTTTTTGAAGTTATAGGGTAAAAATTGCTAAAATGGTAAAAAAGGTCATTTCTATTTGTACAGGGGGTCAAATCGGAAGGTTGCCTCCATTTTTGAAATGATAGAAGTTGTTCAGCTTAATGACAACTAAGGAATAGTTTGTACCATCTGCAAATGCATAGTTACCAATAATAAAATGTGCCAAAATAGGTCCATAGGTCAACATACCCAATGGGTGTTGACCTTCTTTGACCCTTAATCTCCGGAAGTAAGCAGTTAACATAATACAAACTATACCTTTAGGAGTCCCCCCTGCCTTTTGACCTCAGGCAAATACTTGCAAGTATTAAATGTGATCTGATTAACTTTCAATGTTGACCCCGTACAAAGTGAAATTGACCTTTTTACCATTTTAGCCAATTTTTACCTTATAACTCCAAAACCACATGGTCCTTTAGGTGGTCACAAAACTATCATTTTGGAATCCTTATGATTTAGATGGACATATGGCATACATTTGCAAACATGATTGGGGCTTTTATAAAAGTTTTGGACCCCTGTGGTAACTTAATTGGCCCCTATTGAAAAAGTGCTACCACAATTTGGAGAGTACTACCTACTAGCATTGATGTAAGAGGGTCCATACTAACAAACAAAGGTGTTAAACCAACCTTTTTCTGTAGTGGGAGGTAAACGCACTCCTTAATGGCCCCATTATATTCCTGCTCCTCCTCTAATTGTGTTATGCACACTGCACTGCACAGCGTATACTCCTGTTTTCGTTTGATCCTTGAGGGTGACGTAATGACGTTTACTCCTGCTTCGCGTTAGCAATTTCGATTGTGCTGCCTTAATTCACGTGCGTGTTGCAATGCAAAGGCCAGCGCGTGCTCTTGGTTTCAGGGTGGCAAAACCTAATGCGCAACAGTCACATCACCCTCAACTTGAGAATCCCCGAAAATTAGGGAGTACGGATAGGAACACGCTTCTCTCGCGGTTTCTATTGCATCACCAGTGGTCACGCATAATATAACGCGCGATTCCATTACGCACCGACGTGCACGCACTTCCTTACGCCATAGATTTTGATTTGCCGCAACAATCATGCTGTAATGGCATCAAATTTTCATCGTCTCCATACTGCCAACGCAACTTGTCACACAAACATCTGATCTTGGAAGTACCACATACATGATGCGGATCTGGTGCCCTGTGTAGATGGCCCCCTGTATTTTTCGGTTTTACATTTCCTTTGGAACATGACATCTGTTTGTCTGGAACGTTTCTGCTTGTGTTTTCTTTTTCTTCTAAGCCCTGTATACATGATTTTTGAGCTCCAATCGGTTGCATATTTTTGAAGCGTGACGCCGGGGGGCGTGAGTAACTGACGCACTACGGATGTGGGTTTTAGAACAGCAGGACTCGTCCTGACTCAATTGGCGAGTCCGGGTCACTCAGACTTGGACTCATGCCGGTGGAACTCAGACTCGTCCCATGGACTCGAACCTCGGGCCCCATGCCATTGACTCGATTCGCCGCAGACTCAGACCTGCTGCACTCGGAATCAATTGAACCCCAGTGGCCTCTGACATTCAACAAAAGTACAACACCCCTTATCTCCAACTATGACAAATACTAAGTAGTTTGAATGATCACCAAATACCATTAGTTTCAGGCCTCAATCATCTTCTAAATATTATAAATAATGCTGACAACTATCTAAAGATCAGATGACATGATATTCAATAGTCCAAATGCCCCATTCTCCACTAATTTTGTGAATGCTCAAATCAAAAAAGTCAAAGATAATTGGAACTTGAATAGATGCTGTATGTTATTGTTAAACATACCATCAATGCACGAGCAAGCATGAAGCAGGCGTTACAACGCCAGAAGACTTGCGGAAAAGCGTGTGTAGATCGTACTCGCGTGGAGTTTTTTTTAATATCTGATTGAAGAGCCACGCGCCATCTTTAAGCAGCTTAATTGATAATATGCGCATGCGCATAAACAAAATTTGTGTTAACGTCGAGAAGTGGTCGCTGTTTACCGAATTGCTGATATTCATGTGGATTAATGACCTCACCCGTCCTGATTGGAAGTAGTACAAACTATACCTTTTTTAATCCTTGTAACAAACGAGCACTTTGTTTACCTTTTTACAGCAATCCAAGTATTTTTGTTTATTTTTTGACCCCTGTAATTTTATGACTTTCCTTCCCCTCCTGGATTCCGCCACGCTTCATGAGGGGCACCCCCCGCTAAATTTGTTTCATTAACCTTCATAGAAGACAATCCACTGAGAAATGAAGCTCTGCTCTCCACGGTAACAGAATTGCTCCAAATGAACCAACTAAATTTTTAACTTATCTTTTGATATCGTTGTCATAATTCACGAATCTGAGTGAAGTTGAAAGGCTTTTAAGAAGCTTCTAAAAAAATGTCAGACATTAATTGCAAAAATGGAAAATCAAAGAGAGCGAGGAAGATGACGCAGCTAAACACATGTGTTTAATAGAAGGATATTAAAACCATAGACCTAATGAAAGAGATCAAGTTCACACTTAATATTTTATTCTTTTTTTAGTAATAGTCCAATCGTGGTGAAGAAGCCAAGGTTTGAGACGCCTGTCTTGCACGTCTCTATTATGCAATACATGTCTAAATAAAATACAATCTTTTTTTCATATAAGACACTCCCAGTTTTCGTAAGACGTGTCCGGAAGCCAGCTTTCATGCGTGACGTTGTGTCTTAAGGCAACTATTATGATGTGCTAAATCCAAAAACGAACAAAAAACAAACCAAAGATCATATTTGTGCATGTCTAAGAATATAAGTAGCCTAAAACATTAACATACACTGATAAGACCCTGGCTGTTCATCCGAACCTCATTTTTCTCTTTTGTTTCTATTTGGTTTTATTTTGCTGTTGATTGCCAGTTGAATAAATAAAAACAAAATAAAACAGACATTGATAAGAAAAAATCGACATATTTTAGTCATTACGGCTGGTACGGTCACTTGGTACAACCTGACGTATATGGGGAGATTCACATCTTTGAACACAGCTATTTTTCTTTTTCTTAAACAGCTATTTTCTTTCTTTTACAGTAATTGGTTTTCAGTGCAAAAAATAACCTAGGAGAATTCTACAGACTTTACCCTACTTTTTAAGCTATTCCTGCAAATTTCTAATATTTGACTCTTTTCGAGTGAATCCACTGATAGTGTTTTTTTGATTTGTGTTCTCATGTTCTTTTTCTTTGGTTTTTCTGGTTGCGAAGACATATTCTATTAAAGGCACTATTATCACTCCAAGAAGTCAAAATATTTTCGAAATTTTGCAGGAATGGTTTAAAAGTGAAGGATCCTTCTGTATAAATCCATCCTTTTTTTTTTTTTGCAACTGAAAACAATTCACAGAAAAGGAAGAAAACAGCAGTGTTCAAAGATATGAATCTTCATTCACTTACGTGTTGTAACAAGTGTCCGTAATGACTAAAATATCCGATTCTGTCCTTATTAGGTTGCTTTCAGTCTTAATTTGTAGGGTATGTTAGGATAGCTATATCTGTTATACAAATAAGCAAAAATGTGATTTTTGATGATTTTTTTAATTTTCTGATTTAGCAAATCACTGATAGTGCCTTTAAATAGACATATCTATTGCCAAGGCATGTCTTAATTGGAACATGTTATCATTGTTACAGTGTATGGAAAGAATGGTAGTTTGTTTGATAGATATATCCATAATGATAAATGATAATATAACCCATTAAAATATGGGAAATCTAAACAGATCTTGGATATGGAAATTTGAAAAGAAATCGCAATTGTTATAATACGCTCTTAAAGAGACACGATGAAATTTAACAATTTTTTTCTCAATTCGCATTTGTAGGGCTGGGTTGTAGAACACCAAACAAAATCATGTCTAAGGTGTATTGAACAAGGAAGTAGAAAGAAACCATAAACTTAAGTTTTGAACTTTCTTGCTGTCCTAAAAGACCCCATTGAGATGTATGCTTTGTTATGCACGACAAAAAATACCAAATCATTTTTAGTACTTAAAGACAGCATTTTCGGCTAATTCACTTCAAGTTTAATTTAAAGGTGCAACGAGAGATTTTGAGACACCCAGATATTGTGTCATAATAGTAATTTCATAAAGATTAGGCACTCAATAGATTTTTTACCTTGTGTTTGGCTACAGAAATGTGTTAAAAGAGAGAAAACAGGTGATTTTGATTTGCTTATATTTCAATATAAAACATAGGTTGAATTTCGTATTTGCTCCTATACGAAATTAGAAATGTCACAATTTTTGAACCAAAGAAACATTTCTCAGCTTAATCCTTTCAGATGGGATTATTTGTGATAGAAAGCTTTACATCAGGGCAAAAATCAGTACTTTTGATTTTTTTAGGGACACCTGATGTGTGAAATCTCTCGTTGCACCTTTAATACATTGCAAAGCATTTTAACCCTTTGGAACCTGGCCAATTCTGTATACGTTGTAACACATACGTCAGTGGCATTAGAGGTGACCTACCAAATGTTTGCGGGTGATTTGCAATGCCATCTAAAACACCAACAAGGATTATATGCTTGTTTCGACTCATTTAAATGCATTGTTCATGCAAATTCTGAATGTGCCCAGATTTTTTACCTTTTTGAAGCAGAAATTAACAGATAGTAATTTTGATCGGCTACTTGAGTCGCCGTTAGTTCCCATAGGATTAGCATGCAGATTACCCAGTCCCGAAAAAAAAAAAAAACAGGGCGCACCTTTCTGTCAATGTTCTCGCCTCGTGGCTTTTTCATGACAAACCCTTGTAGTGGTAACATATTAGTAAGTAAGTTAACGTAGTTTTGTCAGAAATCACACGAGACGACGAAACTTTTACATCATTGTCAGGTATAAATGATCCAGTATGAAAGTATAGCCTGAATTCACATGCTTGACTGACGATAAATACTGGGTCGGCCCACATATTGTGTACGTGACATCCCGATTTCATTTCAATTCAATGTCTATGATTATTTCGGTACTGTATGCCAAACTACGCGAATTATTCATCAGGCAACAAACAGTATACCTTATCATTTTCATTTTATATGTTTCTTGGAGTGAATTCTAGCTCTAACAGTATCGTCACACCTACACATCCTATAGAATTGTACAGACATAGGGTATTATGGGCCTTGCTATTTATTTGTCTTCTTCTTATTATGATCTATTTTACCTATTATGTCTGTACTTTAAGACTGTGTGTTACTATGACAGATCCCCGTAGCTCGCTACCACCCCCATTCCCCCATTTCACCACTTGGAAACCTACCACCCTAATGATATAGATTTCGCCTCATCTGTACGATAGGGAGAAATTGGCTTTTGTTATTCATACAGAACGCTCTTAGGGCGAAATATCGTTTCCCTCTAAGTATTCTCCTTGTATTGCTGTTTATTCCATTTTGGATAACAAAGGGTATGAATATTAAAGTTAGGCAAATGAAGGGTAATTCCCTACGATAACAAAGATGTGATAATTTAATCAACGTAAATAAGAAAAGAACTCTTAGAAACCCAAGAATCATTAAATTCCCTTCCTAACATGTGTCTTTACATTATTATTATTATGCTTATTATTATATTATTATTATTTTATCACATTGTGTTACAATCTAACACATTCAGATCTTATTGCTCCACATACTAATTGCAATAACTATCAGTTATTTAAAAGGTTATCAGTTCAAGTTAAAGACACTAATCAGTAAGTGATTGGGTCAACTGAAGAATTGTAGAATGTCAATTGACAGAAAGAAAGAAAACCGACAGTGTTGTTTCAACAAATAGAATCTCCATCAGAGCGTTGAATGGAGGTTATCCATTCAAAGCTATTCCTAATATTATAGTTTAAAGGCAATACAGGATTGCTAATCAGAAAATTTGAAAAAAAAATCATCAAATAAGATTTTTTGCAAGTACAGGTATCCTAACATGCCATGCAAACGATAGGACAAAATCGGGACATTTTAGTCATTACTGTCCGTACGGACACTGCCTACAACACGTAATTTGATGAATGGAGATCGTATCTTTCTGAACACTGCCGTTTTCGTTTTCTGTCCAATATCAGTTAGAAGTAATAATATGAGAATTCTTACAGGACTTATCATTCACCTTAAGCTATTCCGGGAAATTTCAAATATTTGATTCTTCATATAAATCACTGATATGTTTTTAAGTGTGCGTACGGACAGCAATGTCGAATGATTAAAATATCCGATTTGTTGCTTCTGGTCCTATCATTTGCAGGATGTTAGGATAGGGTGTGCTGGTTACAGAAAGAAATGAAAAAAACTGATTTTTTTAAATAATTCTTTTTGTTCTTCTGCTGTTGGCCAAACGCGATATCAATAAAGGCAAGTCAACAGTATACCTTAACATTTTCAGTTATTGTTTCTTGGAGTGAAATTTCGAGCTTACCATATCATCATCACTACCATTATTATTATTATTATTATTATTATTATTATTATGATTATTATTATTATTATTAATAATTTTCTTCTCTTCTTCTTGTTATTACTATTAGTCTGTCTTTAAGTGGGTTACTATAGACAGTCCGTCGTACAATTCATTTTAACCTAATTATATATAGATTTCGTCATCCTGTACGTTTGTTATGCTACGAACGCTCTTAGGGCGAAAATCGTTTTCCCTCTAAGTATTCCTTCTGTATCGCGGTTTATTCGCATTTGGATAACAAAGGGTATGAATATTAATTTATGCAATAAGGGTAATTCCTACGATAACAAAAGATGTGAATATTAATCAACTTTAATAAGAACATAAACTCATTAAACCCATGAATAAAGTAAAATTTCCCCTAACAGTTTCTTTACTTATTATTATTACTTATTATTATTATTATATTATTCTCAGCATTGCTGTTACAATCTAACACATGCAGATCTATTGCTCCCCATACTAATGTCAATAACATATCATTATTTAAAAGGTTATACAGTATTTTCAGATGTTAAAGACACTATCAGTAATTAACTTTTCAACAGGGGGGGGGGGGGGGGGGAAAGGGGAGGGAAAAAAAAAAAAAAAGGTGAAGAATTGTCAGATTGACAGAAAGAAAGAAAACGGCAGTGTTAAAAATATGAGCCTCCATTTAAAGCGTTGAATGGAGATTCATCCATTTCAAAGCATCTTCGAATTACCTATTATAGTCAAAGGCACTATTACAGTGATTGGCTAAATTCAGAAATTGAAAAAAAATCATCAAAATCAATTTTTTGCATCAAGTAGCATGCAGGTATCCTAACCTGCCCTGCTAAACGATAGGACAAAATCGGATATTTACGTCATTACTGTCCGTAAAGGACACTGCTACAACACGTAAATGAATGAGATGCATATCTCTGACACTGCCGTTTTCTCCTTTTCTGCCTAATCTTCAGTTAGAAGTTAATCTTATGAGATTCTACTAGACATTATGCATTCACCTATTAAGCTATTTTGGAAATTTCAAATATTTGATTCTCATATAAATCACTGAATATGTTTATTAAGTGTGCGTAGCGACAGCAATGTCGTGATTAAAATATCCGATTTTGTTGTCTTTTGGTCTTCTATCATTTGCAGGATATTTTTAGGATAGGTGTGCTTGTGACAGTAATGCAAAAACGATGTTTTTAATCATTCTTTTGGTTTTCTGGTTAGGCAAATCACTGATAGTGCCTTTAAGAATCAGCTACACGTTGTTACTCATATTAAGAAATATTTTGAGCATTGAGCACATGCAATTAGTATGAATATATTTCATAAGGGTAACATTGAATCAATCCCGTAAGAGAACTCTTCTTAATGAAAATCCCTGGGAAACCCATAAACCTGCTGGTATTGATGTGCCTTATAGCCTCGTGACACAGGATATTTAAGGAATTCATACTCAATGTGAATACAATATAAAATAAACCCGGAAGAGGAGAAGAAGTACGATATCACATTTAGTACGTTGTCATCACATTCCTTAATAATTCACATTTAATTTGTCGTAATTTTACCAAATGTCTCTTAAATACCAAGATGTAACAGTATAATATCTAAAACTAAAAAGCTAGCATTCTACTTGTTTGTTATGTATCTTAGAAGAAGATGACCATAATGCATATTCTAATCCGAATCTATGACGAATGCAACCTATTCAATTCACGCTAGGACAAATACCGTTGGGTGGCAAAGAGATATAATTCCCCCGGCTCCGTCCGCCACTTGACTCTTGACTCACTTAGTTTCACGCTTTATTTATTATTCCGTTGTCGTCTATGGAGCCCGACTATGAATCCCTGCCGGACCATATCTGCTTTTACACCGTGTTGAGACCGTGTATTTTTCCGTTTTGTCTTTTTATTTAATGCATTTCGCGCAGTTTCTCCGAACTTCTGTATAATAATTCTACATGTTATTATAAAATTAGATATCAAAACATGGTATTTTTCTAAGAAATTGTCTTCTTTGCTGTTTTCTTTTGAAAGAAACAGGATATAAATGGGTGGAATTCTCCTTGACCCATGATGTGGTTCGTATTTCTGCTAATTATAAATATTACTCAAGTTCTAAGTCACGAACGTACGCAATACTACTATTAAAGAACCAATCAGCGCAACCGACGTTTTCCTTACATATGACTACAATGCCGAATAACACTTAGCAGATGTACAGATTGTAAGAGCAGTGAACTACTGAATGCAATATTGAATACCTTGTACGTGCTAGGTGGCCCGCTTCACGATTATTACTTATCTGCGTCCAGCATCCCCGCAGCGGGTTTGTTCGCGCTACCACGCTTCATTGATGGATTTGTTTCGACTTGAGCACTCTGGTTTTGGTAAAGCAGAAATGTTTTTCAAGTTTATTCTAAATGTGAAGGAGATGTGTGTTAAGGAAATGTCCGTGTAAAGTCATAAGATCGACTTTAAGTGCGACACAGAAGACAGGATATAAAAATGAGCTTCAAATAGTTATCCGTTTGAAGTGGAATAAACTCCGCGGAGCAACACTTACCAGAGAAATATCTAGCAATAGCTTTTAGTCCACGCTTACTTACTTTCAGACGGACGGACTTTAATCGTAAGTATTACCTTCCTGACTTTAGCATTATTTTTCTAATTTCAAGTTTTGATGACGAAACTAATGCTGGCTGCTGTAGTAGTATGTTATTACAGTGTATTATTATTATAGTAGAAGTTATAGTAGTATTAGTGTAGTAGTATAACTATAAATAAGTATCATATTATATATATATATATATATATAGATATATTATATATAGATATATATAATATATACCTTAACGTCAGGGTATTGTTGTGCGCTTTTCTTCTGTAAAAGGATTGCATATTACATTATGCAATTAGTTCAAATCTACTAGAATACCAACCATTTGATAATAATTAATTTGAATAACTATATAAGAGCGCATTATAACCTAGTGAAAAAATTTCAATTTTCCCACATGTTCATTTTAGTGTTATTAGTATTATTATTATTATTATTATGTAGTAGTATAAGTCGTAGTAGGTTTAGTAGCAGTAGCAGTAAGTAGTAAGTGGTAGTCGTAGTCGTAGTCGTAGTAGTAGTAGTCATAGTAGTATTAGTAGTAGTAAGATAGCTCTCAGTGAGTAGTAGTAGTAGTAGTCGTATAGTCGTCGTCGTAGTCACAGCAGCGTATGTAGTAGTATTAACCGCAGCCGAAATAGTGTTAGAAGTTGCCTATATAGTAGTGGCAGTTAGAGTTAGTAATTAAGAAAATATTCAAGCAGTAGTACACTGCAAACAAAAAATGCTGATTGAAAAAAGGAACAATCCAATCAGTTGCGAATAAATAATTAGTTAAAGAATGGGTAGCTTTACACATATTGGGTAAAATTTCCTCAGCTTTAACTTTGGATATACTAAACAGTCGATGTTGTTTCCTTGTACTCACATAAAAGTGGTTTTTTAATGAATGAGTATCCTTACGTAGATCACGAGCTCTTTTTCAATTAGCAAAATACAACTCGTCGTTCAAAGCTTAAGAATTTTGAGTAATTTTTTTTTATTTGATATAATACTGCATAATTGATGTACGGAATAAACCCAATATCGCCATAAACCGTCTGGTTGACGTTAAGACGAACAATGGTTTCATTTTAAATTGTACTCATAACAAAGGCGACTTCCCGCAACGTAAAATGAACGCTATATAAAAATAGACATATTGTTTTATTAGCTATTATATTATATTATATTATAATATATCCTAGATATCAATATATCTATATATATATTATATATAATCCTATATCCCATCTATTATATTAGATATATATATAATTTCGGATGACCTTGACCTTGTTAAAATCCTGATCATACATTTTTTTGTGGGTGTAGATACAGCAATCTAATAAGTTCAAGTGTTTTGTTGAAAAATGAAATAAGATAATCGAATGGAAAAATACGCCAGAATGAGAATTTTACAGACCACCTCGTTTTCTTCCCATTCCGATGGTATTTATACAGTTAAGCAAGATATTGCGTTAAGTACGAACTGGTGTAGCATATGAACATAAGATGACCCTTGCTATCTTGCTTAATTTATCTTGAACATAATAGCCATAATATCCTTTATTAATCTCAAAAGGAATTAATGTTGACACAAATCTCGCCCATTATCCTGATGTTACATTGGAAATGGTTTTCAACATCAAGGTACCGATACATGCCTGCCAATAAGGAACTAAACTCTTAGCAATATCCTAAACAATGGAAAATCTGTTTTCTGCTCTGCAACAGTGAATTGTATTTGATTTGTATATCCTTTACACTTGGTATCAATAGAATCAATTGAATTAAGCCGTAGTTGAATTTCAAGTAAAATGGAACAGTTTAAAATAGTACAGTGGGAAATGTTAATTAATGTTTGGGTTTTAGGTTTTTTTTTTTTTTTCATATACAATTTTGACACCATGTTTTTCCAATACAGAATTTCATGGAGAATCTGAAAATCATGGGTGTCATTTTTTTAAAATGTGTTCTTGGGTGTATTATAAGGGTGCAAAATTGTACAGGCCTGTGTAAACAATAAAAGTGTTTCAATTGTTTTCAAATTTATACCAATCTGTTCGGTTGCTCATAAGGTTTCTAAAAAGGTATAGTTGGCCTTATTTCCGACCTATTGTTTTAGTACAATAGGCTCAAGAAAGTTCAAGGTCCGATTTTGTTGAAACCGGTTTTAAATCGTTCAGTGGGTCATACTAAATAAGAAAATGTATATAGATTCTGTGCTCCACCTTTCAAAGTGAGACTTTTGCAGATATGACTAGTGGTCTCCCATAGACCCTTTTGACCACGGCCATATTTGCCCTCTTAATTATCATCAAAACGTCATTGACAACGCGACCTGTATATTTTCGACTTCTGTACAGTAAGACGAACCATTTGGGGCCTTTAAAAACAAAACAAACCGATGAATCTGAAATTTTACCCACAGTGTGACCTTGAACCCGTTTTGCCTTGTAACTCTTGTATTATAACCGTCAGGTATAGGACAAACTATACCTTTCTGTAATCCTTGAAAGGTACTGAACATGATGGTATACTTTAAACACATTTTCCCCCTTTTTATATTTTGACCCCTGTATAAACTTTGCCCCAAGAATACATCCAAGTTGACAAAGGCATCATGATATTGTACATTCTCACAAACACAAGTTTAATGTGTGTGTAAAAAATGACACCCATGATTTTTGGAATCCTCAAACAATTTTGATTAAGAAAAACCTTCGTTGCAATATTGTATATGAAATTTTCACAAAAATGCAGTTCTACATGTACTATAAGTTGACAAATGCATCATGATATTGTACATTCTCACAAACACAAGTTTAATGTGTGTGTAAATCCCATAGGAATGGAGAAAAAAGGGGTGTGCTTACAAATCCCGGCATATCTATCGTATTTTTCAGTTGATTCTTTCATTTTTTCAACACATGAAAGTATTATTAATGTGTTTTTATAAAACCCCAACAAATCTATGATGTAGTGATTGCATTTATGTCAAATCATCTTTAATTCTTGCCAAGTGTTTAAATTCCCGTTTGATTCACAGTAGTAGATACAGAGATTATTTGTTACGCTGATTATTGAACGAAGCATACTTTTGATTGCTCTTCTGCACTATGCGGTATATAAATAAAGTATTTTATGGTAATGGTATGAGTACTAGGTGCGTTAAAGTTACGTGCTCTCTTCAGATTTTCGAACAGACGGGAAAAAGATTTTAATTTTTAAAATTGTGTCGGCAATGGACAATTTTACCGGCAACCCCCCCCCCCATTGAAAATTATCTAAGTGTATTTCAAAAGATATCTTTAAAAGAACGAATATCCACTGTAATAAAATGGCTTTATTAGATGAATTAGCTAACAAATGCTGTCTATGGGGGTTGCCATGTTGGGATCAGTGACGTTGTATAAATGGAGAAGTAAATAGACAAAAACAGGCGTCTGTGGAATGCCTATGGTACGCCAGATCATTAAAGAGACACACTGGAATGAAAAAAAAAAATATTCAGACATAGTGAAATGGACCCTTACTGAAATGACTTACACAAATTTGAAAACAATTTGGGTGTTTACATTTTGTAAAAAAGGAAAAGTATCTAATATTATTTTCCTTGTAAGCTTCACTTCTCCTCCAAGGATGCTGACATTACTGCCAGCATTTTATCAAACTTGAATATCATGCAATCGTCAGCTCACAGACCATTGCTATGTTATGTGCTAGTAACGGCTAATCCACCTTTCACTTGCCAGATCAATGTCATTCTACAAGCCTAAAGTACTGTCTGAGTCCAGTTGTCGAAGTAATCATTGTCCGCCGTACTCATAGTCCGGCTACAACGGTAAAGAATAGGGCACTCGATTCAGTTGACTCTTCACGCAACATTAGTTTCATGCTTTATTCCGTTGTTGAATTGTGTCAAGATATGCATTTTTGCACAGTGATGACTTAGATACGCTGTAAATTCTGGCAAGGATGTCAACACCTTGATTTTTTTTGGTAGGAATTGCCAGGAACTGTACTGCTACAAACCCTCTTTTTTTTCTTTTCCATAAGGCACACGCTTCGGTGCCTTATGCTTTTATATATTTTTTTACACACATACAAAAACCTTAGACAATTTACACAACACAAGAAAACTGCTACAAATTCTTGCTATTTTGACTGTTTTTACAGAATGTAAACATTGTTTTCAAATTTGTGAAAGTTATTTCAATAAGGGTGCATTTCATTATGTCTTGATTTTTTTTTTCATGCCATTATGTCCTTTTAAATCGGATTAGAAATATAATATAACTATGTCCAATAGAAAATCAGTAGTGATCGATTAAAAACTGATGATTTTTTAAAGCTGATTTAACTTAAACCTTTATGTTGTTTCATTCATTGACTACTTTTATAGTACACTATGTACTAATACCAATATGATCTCTTATTTGTTTTTCATGGACCACTGTGGGCCGATAAAAATAGCAGCATTGATACTGACGATATTATGAACGTTATACTTTGTTATCAATGATATAGTGACTTTTTTAAACAAGAATGCATTACAGACATACATGTATATTGAAGCATAGAATATATTACCCTGGTCTTTCGCTTTAAGTCTAACTTCAATTAAAAATGACCAATCATCTGGAAAATAATGTTTAAAGCTTGATGAAATTCCTAAGTGGTGAAAATGACTGGCGCGTAATGTTAGACAAGGAACTTGTAACGTATCTTCAAATATAGTAACCAAAATGTAGCATCTTCAAATTGCACATTTCAATAGCAGATTGCGTATAGTAGTGGGTTAGTAGGTGCAATCAGCATTTGATTCACATTTCAGATAGAAATATAAAAAAGTGTTACCACTTTCATATAAAAGAGCATCGAATGACTAATGTTAATAAGCTCCATCGTGGTAATGAATTTTTTAATGTGCAATAAAAATCCTACATCTTGCATAAAATGAGGCCGGCCTGCTCTTCGCTCTGTAAAATTACGGTAGAAAATAGGCATATAACAATACAATTGTGTTATGAAAGCAAAGCAACGCGAGGTTTAATTTCATTATGGTGCTTGAGGCTGAACAAACGTAATGTCAATGACAATGAAAAATGTTTTTATTTAAACATCTTCACTTTTATGAAATCAATGTAATAATTAGCGTGTTAACAACTGGGCAATCATTGTTAATAACAGCTTTCAATCATGTCGATAGATAGAATTTTACAAGAAAGCAACGGTGTCAAATACAAATTAATTAAAAAAATATAAACAAAACAACTTAATAAAATCAAAAAAAGATTACATCTTACAAGGAAAATCCGAAACAAAGAAATCGGAAAGCTGTTAACTGCCTGTTTGACACTTGGAAAAGACGACACAATGTTATCGCAGAGAAGTGCACACCTTTTATTTAAGCAAAAATGATACAGATTATTTTCGATCATAAAATGCTTAAGTTTAGCAATGCACAATCTTGAATGAAATCAGGCTAGGATGGACGAGTTTCCCCTACCCCCTTGCACATTGTGAGCTACTTCAGTATTGGCAAACTTTGGTTTTTTCTTGATTCTTAATCATTGAGGTGACGCTACCTATTATACCCCTGGTGACTCTCCCTCAGTAAGGGCCCTGCGCGACACAATGCAATTTATTATATAACCAAACTACTGTATAAAATGACGGGCCTACTAAACTAAGGAGGCGATGACCTCTGTTGTGCCGAAACAACACGGGTTTGCCGAAATTACCCGACTTCTCAGAACTGCCGAAGTACCCCGGCATTCGGCAGGAAGATGAGAAGGGAAGTGGAAAAATTAACGTGCTGTTGGTGTGTAGAGCACATGTATTACCATTTTTCATGGCCAATCTCCAATGAATCTCATTAAAAATCGACCTTTGGCATTAGGAACAATCCTGTATGTATAGTAGACGTAGATACGATATTGTAACGCCACAAAAGCACCCACATTAGACCCCATGAAGAATTCCCACGTTCGTTTAGCAGGTAGAGAATTAGGAAACAATGTATATACATAATGGCTCCCATTGCAAAGGTTCCCTTTATTGATTAGGCTGTTGCACACGGGTTAGGTTTAGTTTAGGGTTGGGTTATGGGCCTTATAGGACCGGGAGTTAAGATTAGGGTTTAAGAATTTAGGTTTAGGGTTTGGTTTTATCAGGGTCCGGTGAGTGAGTACAAATATTGCATGTTCTACCCCGGTTTTCTACTTGAAAAATAAGGGCGTTAGGATTTTATTTTTTTTCTGATGGAGGGGGGGGGGGGAACTGGTTATGGGGGGGGTCCTTGTGAAATTTATTATCAGTAAAACAAGCACCTATCGGCATATCAGCAGTAGGCCTCTAAATTCATATGATGTACCTAATTGTGTGTGTGGGATGGTGTGTGTGTTTGGGTTCTATGCAATAGGGCCTGTGTAATTTTACATTGGGGTATGCAATGTTCCAACACATCTTGCAATTAATTCCTGGACCCCTGGCCCCTCCCTTGTAAAATGAACGGGCCCCCCAAAATTCTTACTTTAAAGTACATTAGCCGTCGTAAGAGCTGACGTCAACTGAACACCTATTTCGTGCTCCTGTGTCGTAAGCCAATAGACATAAGAACTTAGTTAAGGATCCCTCTGTGACGAAATACTGGGGATAACCCATTGTTCGGCAAGTAACATGAGTATCCCGCATTTCGGAATGAATAATTGCCGAAACGGCGGGCGCTTGCGAGATTACCATGCAGTACGGCAGATTATTGCGAAGGACCGGGCGTTTCGGAATAGCCCGGTATTTCGGCCCAGCACCTCTCTGCTCAGGTTGAAACGCAGAGCATAAAATGTACACACCACCACTGCACACAAGTATGGCAACATTGCAGAAAAAAGATTTCATAATCACAAAATGATTTCAAATTGTACCAGCGGTTCTAACCAACATGGGCATGATGTCAAAGTTTTTTTTTAACAAATGTTATTCCCCCAAATTCCTAGAGGGCAAAAAACATTTGATGTGATTGCCATATGTTCCTAAATATGCCGGAATTAAAGAGTTGGTGGTCGATAGCTTGCCGATTGCACCTCACTCAGTAACCCTTTAGTACTCCATATTGACAGTCGCGAAAAACAGTACAAACTTACAGTTGGAACTTAATGAAATAATTTAGTTTTATACTGTGAGCGATTCCTGTGTGAGCACAGTCAAAGTTACAAGTTATCGTTGCAGAGTAACACTAAAAACTAACACTGAGTGACGGGTGATTGATTATTGATAAAGCTCGCCGACATGAATAGGGATTAATCGTAGATCGTCCAGGTAATAGATCGTCCAGGATTTTCCCGATTTACCTGACGGGCAGTGAGTATTCGGCACAAGCCGCTTTAAAGGACAGACGACAAAGCAAAAAGTCGAGATTTGATTGGTTGAATGGGAAAACCAGCCATACCGATAAGAAATCAGCGGTGCGATTTGATCAAGATGTACACATGCCTGACCCATTTTGGCCCGAATTTGGGAGATACCATTTACCTAAATAGGGGGCAAAAAGGTATTTCCCGTTGAATTAAATTCGTTTTCTTTCACAAGGTGCAGAGAACGTGATCAACTTTAATGCACTAAATGTATTTCGACCAAGAAAACTCATAAAAACCCCCAGAAAACTGCGGTTTTATTATGAGGTCGTACCTAATCTCAATCTGAATGTAGGAAGAAAGATAAAAAAGAGGAGACGAGTTAAAAACCTATCGATACATCAATAATCCTACTTCATGAAAGAGTTCTTGAAATTACTCTGCTTGCCGACAACAAGCAGTTGTTAACCTTCTAACCTTTGTAATCTTTTAACCTCCCATTTTGACCATTGTAGGTCCTTGGCACGAGAGAGCGCGCGATCGCACACAAGTCGCACACACACAGACACATACACACACGCGCGTATGCGGGCACACTCACGCACGCACACACACACACAAATACACACACGAACAAACAAAAAATAAAATATATACACTTTAGGAATGCTCTGCAGTCTTTTTATTAAGATTATTTTCCTATGTATAAAATTATTGCTCACATTCGCAACTAGGCAACATGCTAAAAACCTATATTTGAAGATATTAATTTACCTGATTTCACTAGAACTCTCCTTTATTATATCTGGAACTCCTCAGTTATAAACCTATTGTCATACGTCGTATTTCATAATTAAGTCTTGTGCCCTATGGTAATCTGAAAACTAGCATTGTCGTCCTCGAGCTTTTGTCATATTTTCAATATAAACGCAACTACATATTCTTGAAAAGGACGCCAAGAACTTCCAATGTATTAAAATCCTTTGTTCACGCGATAAAAAGACTTGCGATACCGTTATAAGTGTATGATGGTTTAAAGCAGAGAGTGTATTGAGTAAATCCCCCAATGCACCAGTTTGGGGGAAATGTCACCTCAATAAGGTCATATGATCCTACAAAAGTCCTAATATTAACACATAAAAATCTTGAAATGGAGAGGGGCACCAATACAGACCCCATGCGACATGTCTTCATAGTCGTGACCCACAATGTAAATACAAGTAATAAACCATCTGTAAAATTCCAAACATTTCTTGAATCCAGAGACATGTGCAAGTCCTGAGATGTGATTTTCTTGCCTCGTTTCTTATTGCATGAAGAATGACCCACGGCACGGTTTCAAAGCCCAAAATATCAAGATTTCACCAATGTCGCTGTGGGGTACATACATACAACCGTACTTACATACGCGTCACTTCCCATCTTTCCAAGTGGATCTGGATCTGGATTATTATACTCCGATAAAACAGGTACCTGCATCACATCAGAGTTTTTGACCTATTGACCTAAGGCTGGGTAGTTGTGGAAATTTGGTAGTGGTCCTTAATGGCAGTCTTAAATTTAACATAGTCCGTCATGTCCAAGATGTGGTGAGGTAGGATATTCCAATGTGGTATGGTCCATGGAAAAAAGCTGTTTGCATAAATTGAATTTGGATGTATGAGAGAGGATGATGACGTCTTGTCGTTCTAGTTGGTCTGGTTAAGTGGTCACTCCATGAAATATCCACAAGATTGTGGGTAATTCTATACAACATGTTAATTCTGGTGGTTCGCCTACAAATATCTAAACTTGGCCATTCCAGTTGGGTGAGCATTTGAGAAACACTTGCCTCTCTGGAGTAGTTATTAAAGCAAAGCCTAGCTGCTGATCTTTGAATCATATCAAGGGTGTGTTTTTCTTCATTTGTTGATGGGATCCATGCAGCTGAACCATACACAAGCTTAGGCTGAATGAGGGATAAGTATAGGCGAGACTTGACGTCCTTTGTGCATGCTTTGAAGTTTTGTCGAATCACTCCAAGGGTCCTTTTGCAGTTATTGTTATATTCACAATATGATTTTTCCACCTGAGGTTATTACTAAACTTAAGACCTAGGTATGGATGGGTGTCAGTGGTCTGAAGGATATTATCACACAGGGAGTAAGTAGTAATCCTTGGCGATTTCTTGGTGGTAAATCGCATAACGAAGCATTTTCCTGTGTTAAATGACATCTGCAACTTTTTCCTCCACCGAGATAATGCATCGAGATCATTTTGGAGGGTCTTTGCATCCAGTTCTGTTCTTATTTCACGGGAGATCGTCTGCAAAAAGGTCTGGTCTTAGTACCTTTGCTGACACCTCAGGTAGGTTATTGATGAAAACAAGAAAGCGCAGCGGCCCGATGACCGTCCCTGAGGGACACTTGGGTCCACTTCCATAGCAGTAGATTGGATACCATCCAAGACCACGCATGTTTTCCGTTTTGTTAGAAAGGATTCATCCTTGGTGGATATTTCCTCTCACACCATAATGAATGATATTTTTTACGGAGGCGTTTATGTGGTACACGGTCAAAGGCTTTTGAAAAGTCCTACAAGATGGCGCAACTTGGTGGTTAATTATCCAAATTTTGCTAGGTCATCGTAAGGTAAAACAAGCTGACTTATCACAACCTCTTCTCCTCGGACGCCGTGTTTGCGAGTTTTTGGTGAGAACTTTGTGTTATTATCAAATGCTCTGATAATGACTAGTCATGAATGTGTTCCATGATCTTACAGCTAATTGATGTCAAAGATATCGGTCTATAATGACAAAGCAACTTCGGTTACCTTTCTTGAAAAGGTGTAATATGTGAAGTCAGCCAATCAGATGGTAGGGGTCCCCAGTCCTCAGGCTTTGTGAAAAGATGGAAGCTATGATTGGAGCCAACTCTGCAGAACATTCTTTTAAAATTTTAGCAGATATCTGATCAGGACCCGGTGGCCTTTTAACTAGTACTTGAGTAAGTTTGCGAACACCATCTGCATAAATGTGGAGAGGTGGTATATCTTCTACACTTTGGCCCTGTTGGATCAGGAATGTTTGCAGTGTCCTTCCTGGGTTAGACAGATTTAAAATAATCATTGAGGATATTAGCTTTTTCAATGACGAGCATCAGTGGTATAAATTCTGAGTTTATGTGGGGGAACGCCAGTAGAATCTTCACGTTTGATTTTACTATTTTCCAGAAGGCTTTGGTCCTTATTGAAGATTTCCTGCCATTGTATTATGTATATAATACAATGGCAAGTGACAGTGTATTGTTATTTTGAAGATTTCCTGCCTTTGTATTATGTATATAATACCATGGCAGTGACCATACAAGTGACGTGTATTAGGCTGATACGACCCCCCCGTTTCAGCATCGGTGTCATCGCCCCTAGAACCCCATATTGTCGCGCTGGGCGGGAAAACACTCATTGTGACCCTTTAAGAGCAAAACCTCACATGATCAAAACAGTAATTTTTCGGGGACTCAAAAACCGATTAATTTACTGTAATGCCTTTTCCTTTCTAACTATTTAGATAATTAATTACTCCAGATTCTGAAATAAAAACGCGATCTTGACTTCATCGGATGAATAAAAAGTAGCCTTGCCGTTGGATTTCTTCTTGCTCATTGTGATTACCCATACCCACTTTCTTTCTGCTGAGGTTTCCTCTTCCCTCTTTTGTTTGAAACTAAATCGCTTAAAGGGAAATATGTCAAGATTCCTGAATATTTGAAAATTGGTATGATGGAACCTTAAGTAACGTCGATTACATATAAATCAAAATACGTTGAAAATTGTCCACTTTGTTGATATTTTGCCCTTTTAATTTTCCAGCCCAATAGCTTACTCGAAAACGATTCCGACCAATCCACATCGCAGGCAATGGTGACGTCAAAGTGATGACCATCCATAATTTACGTCGTTTTGACCATCATATCGCAGTTGTTGCCACTTTCCTATAACTGGTATCGATGCGTTTTTATATCAATAATAATTAAAACCACAACGAAATGAAACACAATATTGTCCTTCTGTAACTTATTTTCAATTTTATTATTACTTTCATTAAGCCATCAAGATGACACAGTGTCAGCAATAATAATTTGAGTCAACACGATTTTTTGGTCATCACTTTGACGTCAACGAGGAGAGCAAAATTGGGCTCTTTGATCAATGAAGCCGTGCGAAAAATCCGCCCGTTTTCTTCGTCTAAAAAGCAAAAATTAAAAAAATGCCTCTATTTTGTTAAATTTTACATCAATTGTATTAGTTTTTTTTTAAATTATATTAGAAAATGTATGTACAAATATTTTATGAATGTAAGTCAAACTGAGCTTGACAAAAATCTAAATCTTGACATATTTCCTGTAATTGCATGCCCAGGGTTGCATTCCCGTAGGTTTTCAGTCTTTTAAGGGTGCGTAGCAACCTCCCTACTAAGTCCATGTGGTTGAATTGGAAATTAAATTTTTAAAAAGAAGTTTCTTACTGAATTATGTGTTACTTAGTATGACTAGTCGAGTATTGACTATTCCGAATGAAACCAGCATGGCGTTTTCATCATGTCCATTTTACTCTCTATAAGATTTAGCTTTAGCTTTTTTAGCTTCCTCGTTGTAAACGTAATTCACTATGTCACCAATAGAATTCCCAAACCATACCCCTGTCGAGTATTATTATGATTATTTTTTTTAATTATTGTGAATCTAAAAAAAATACAGGATATAATAGATTACATTACGGTGGGCAATAAAGAAGACCTTCAGCTGATCGCTACTCCACTTCGACTGTTAATTTTTTGGATCGCTAATATTCATTTCTTTTTTCAATTTCACTGCAAGTGCTTTATTAAATCAGCAGCAGTAATTCATAATAGGCGGTTAGTCCTTCTTATTAAGCTGATTAGCATCGTTGAAGTGTATGCTTAGCCAGGTTGCACGTTACCACCCCCAAAAATTACCGGTTGGAGGACTGCTCAAAGGGCCAATTTACCTATTTTGTTGTGGGCTTTCTTATCAAAAATCAAAACACAACGGTCTATTTTATGTTAGCAAATATAAGCATGCCTTGTAAGGGAAATACAAGCAAATTTTGAATTCATGGCCAAACTTCGGAAATGCAGAAATTTGGGAAGTATGGCTATTTTAGTAAAAAAAAAATAGTTGGAAAACGAAATGAGACTTTTTGGAATCATTCTTTTTCATTTTTAGGTGCGTGGGCAACTTTAAAGTGGAATACTGAACCATATCCGTTATAATCCGTTACAAAAGGCTTTCTAGAAAGTGGGTCAACCTGAGGGGCAAATATGGCAAAAGTCCACATAATTAAAAAAAGAAAGATATTACAGTAATATAAGGCTCAGAAAGTTTCAAACAAACACATATTTTTTGTAGTTGCATATGGCCATAACCTTAACCCTCGTCTACTGGAGCCATTTTTTGTAACAAAACTCCCGAAGGGGGGGGGGGGGGGTACACCACCTGTGATTTCGTTAATGAACATCCGATCCTGTAAATTTGGTACCAAATGATCGCTTTGAGTTTCTTCTTTCCATTGGTACCAATAAGTACTAACATCCCCGTTATGACTCACCATTGATTCATATGTTGAGGCAAGGAAAGTACCGAAAATACTGAATATAGGGTGGGAAAATGATATTCGCAATTTTAGCGACCCACTCAAAACACCCTATTATAGCTCTAAAATGATGTTCATTATATAAAACTAGTCATTTCCATCAGTAGAGTCAAAACCGCATGTGAAATCTGATTTTCCTAAACCGTTTTGGCGAAAAATGAATTTTTCACTGTGCTGTGTCTATGGAAATGGCAGTTTTGCTGGACTTCGAACTTTATGACGTCCAATGTGGAAGTAATGCTAGGCAGGTGGGTACTCATTTTGGTATCAATGGAAAGAGGAGGACCATGAGATATCTGTGGATGTGATGTGTTGTGTTAGGCATGTTGGACTTCTATTCCGGAGGGGGGGGGGTGGTTACCACCCCACCCCCCCTATCGATCACTTTGGGATCACCCTGTATCCTTAATTAACCCTGGTGGATTGGTTGTTTTTTGGATTTAAAATGAGCGGAAGGCAACATGTCCAATGACCAATTTACATTAAAGAATTGGCCCCCCCCACCAAAAAAGGGGGTTTTTTAGCAAGCCGGGGAAAAAACCTGAAGGGGTCGGATAGACGAGGGTTTTAAATCCATATGCGATATCAACCAAATTAACCATTTCCCCCCAAAGGTGCACTTTGTGGACTTAATACGTTTTTCAAAATTAAACTCTTCCTTTGGTACACTCTAAAATATTGAAAGGTATTACCCTCATTATGATGAGTACAATCTTACTTAAAGTGACGTAAGCACCAGGGCCTGCGCAGGGTTGAGGGGTTGGCGAGACTCGAAAAAGTGGACTTATTTTGTAAAAGTGGACCTAAACCCTCCGAGGTATGGTCCAGTTTTGGAATATCAATGAGATTACTTTTAATTTCACATCAAAATAAACACCACAATGTGAAAAAAAGTGGGCGTGTTAGTATTAAATCTTATGTTATGTTGTGTCCCAAAAATCTTTGGCCAAGATGAATATCGAAAGGGAGAGAGAAAGAGAGAGAGAGAGAGAGAGAAGTGCAGAAACAAATTGGAGGGCATGATAGGTACTTCATGTCAAATAAAACATTTTACCACCTTTTCTTTCAGTGGCTAGCTCCCACGCGGGTATTAGTGTGAGACATGTTTGGCTGCTACATTTCAAATATACTACATATTGTGTAAGCGAACATGTAAGGGCGATTATGTTGCAAAGACACCAAATCCTGACTGTAGTGATATTGATATGTTCAGTAATGTGATTGATTGTTCATGAAATGCCATAGTTGTGTGAAAGCTTGACTTTATAAGACCATTGTAGAGTGATTTATATGTCTCTTATCCGGTAATAAATGGTCATTCTTTCTTGATAGGACTTTCATCGAATGTGACATCCTTGTCATTTACGAACAAACCACAATGTTTCAAAGCGCGCGGTTATTTTATATTCAATATGCAAACTGAGATTTTTTTTGTTTGGTTGTTTGCAACCCTACTTCTGATGTCATATCCCATGTAAAAAATCTTAGTGCATGTCCACTTTTTGGAAGCCAAAACAAAATCATAATTTATGATATTAGTTGTAGTAGTAGCAAGTTGTTATAGTAGAAGTAGTATAGCAGTAGTAGTAACAGCAGAGTAGTGGTTTAGTAGTAGTATAGCAGTAGTAGTAAGTAATAGTACTAGTAGTAGCAATATGAGTAGTAGCAATAGTAGTAGCAATAGTAGTAGCGGTAGTTAGTAGTAGTAGTAGTAGTGTAGTGGTAGTCGTGTGTAATAGTAGTAGTAGTAGTAGTAGTAGTAGTTGGGTTGTTGTTCTGTAATAGTAGTAATATTTTTAATTAAAAATATCCAAACATCATAATTCACATCTATTTGGAAAAGCAGTATACACCATCCAGATATAGTTTATACATAGACCAATGGCGGGTATCAATAGACAAGATAATAGATATCCCGTATTATGTGTGCACAGCTAATGCCATATAATATTCACATGATACCATGCCTAGCACTTCTTCAAATGAGTTCAGCAGCTTGGCCATTAAAGGTGTTAATATAGAAGGTTAAAATTGTTAAATATGCAATATTCATTCCAAAAGTTCCAAGAATTCGTCTAAGAATAAATTAAATTTGATAACAAACAAAGTACACTGTAAAACAGGTGTTAATAATATACATTGCAATTTTCTAAAAATAATTGTATTTTTACATGTGCATAATGCATGTCCACACACTGTGTGAAATAACTAAGCTCAAATCGACGTCCTTCATATAAAATTCTGGATTCGGAATTATTGCAATACACGGAATCCTATGTTACTGTTATACTACACATAAATGTTTACTACATCAAAATGAAAATTCCGCCATTTCATTTCAGATTTTGCAAATGAAATTTTAGGTGATGATCTTTAGTCCTATTTTTCATTAATAAACAACAAAATTATATTTCGAAATCTCTGAGTCAACCTTATATTAAGATTATCTGAGGATACATATTAAATTCGTACTTCATTCGTTGTAGAACACCTGCTAATAATGTTGCCGAGGTTGACTGGACAAAAAAGTCGAACATAAAACCAAAATCCACAGCAGCCAGCAAACTCCCGCTGTTGCATGGATTTACACCAACATCAGGTCACGCATTGCTGCTATTTCAAAACACGGACATTTACCTCGCATTTCCCAAGAAAAATCGATGATCGTGTAGAAATTATTTGTCTAAAATTGTCCCTTTTATACCACCCGAAACCGTTCAACAGAAAAACTTCTAACCGGTCACATATTTTTGTTTTAAAACCTTATAATTAAACCCGAATATCAAATTTCCACAGACGCCTACTAAAGTCTGTTGAAGAGACTTTTATTTGAACAATGACACTCATAACAATAGCTCAGCGGGATGTTGTCGGCTGCTGTGACCAAAATCTATGTTTTGAGTTTATCCGACACATAGGACCGATCAATATGACGTCAGCCACCAGACATGTTGGTGAACAAGATGCACATATTTCAGGACTACAATACATTAAGCTGTCAATCGATCCATGTTTAGCGATTGCACAGGGATCATTGACAGGTGAATGTATTGTAGTACTGAAATGCGTCTATCTTGTCACCCAACATGGCTGGCTATTGAATACGGTCTATAGACCGATAGAGCACGGCAGTGTGATTGGGAATGCATTTTTTCTGGAAATGTCCGAGTGTCTCTTTGATGAATATTTCATTGCTGTTGATGACTCCAACACTAATAATGCAGTTACACTGCATGAGTACGGCGGGCTAAACTACTTCTACACCAGAATTGAATGTCAGGAATATAGCGGGTTATGTATTGTTTCTTACAAAGTCTCACAGAATTTCAAGTTTGAAAATGCACGACACGGGAATGTTAATGTTAATTAATCAGCATGTTCAGTAAGCAGTACAAACGTTCAGCAGAGACTTTCATACTGGAGTCACTCAATGCCACACATGTACTTAAAGGTTGACTCATTGATTTCATAATCTAATTGTTTTGGTATAATTAAAATAATCAACTGGAACTAAAGATACTCATCTAAAATGCCTAATTCCCAAGTTTGAGACGAATCTGATTTTTTTTTGTAATGCATTAACACTGATTAATGTTATACTATAACAGTTAAATTTCCGGATCAGGAATTTAATTACATCGATTTGAACTTAGCAATTGTACCTATTTTACACAGTTATTAGTATGTGGACAAGTATTGCTAGTATATATGTGCAAAAATTGTTAGAAAATCGAGGGTGTCATCTTCGGGAAATCCCTGAGTCAGCCTTTAAACTGACAGTCAAATCCCCGCGTAGAATTAAACGTTCACCTGCGAATGACGCTATTTTGTTACCCGAACAGTTAAACTAATGATTTACGATGTGATCTGAGACAGGTGTGACTTTAATTACTCCCACTGTGTTATATTAGCCTCCATTTTGTGATTAACAATATTATTTTATTTCTCAATTTTATTTGAGAAAAGATTTCTCACGTGGAAAAAGTACTTTATTTATTATGGAATTCCCCTTGTGCTCTATTGAGATCAGACCAGATGTTATTTACTAAATAGATTGTACAAGAGAAGAAATGGAATTCCCAAAAAGGCTAAATTTAGAAAACGAGTCAACTTGTTTATGCATTGAGATCAAAACAGATTGCAGAATTTTGGGGTTTCCCATGATGTTATTTATGTAAGATGGTGCAATGCAGATGAAGTCATTTATGTGAGACCCCATTGGTCAGCTAGTGCAAGGTTATGTTTATACATGGTAATGCTGTAATGTTTATTATTAGAGATAGGGGAATCTAGCTATGAGTTGTTAAATACTGCTCACTGGAGAGACTTTTGCCAGCAGTAGTAACCAGGAGCTATACAGTATAGTTATAGCTAGTCTTGATCTGCAATAATGGTAGATTTGTGCATCACATAGTGCTAGGATTTATAATATGTTGGATGCCACCGGAGTTTGAAAGCTGAACTGTCTGCTGTTGTCTTTTAAGCCAAAAGAGCTTAAGTTTTTGGAATCAAAAAGGGATTCCAGTTTGTGGTCCTAAATGAGGACATAAGCAGCAGACTGATGGTGGTAGAATATCTGGATTGTATTGCAGAATCATTGAGAATATTGTCGTCGAGGCAAAACCCTGTCGTCTTGAACTGCTGGACAAAATTATCTTCAAGACAGAGAAGATCCCCTTGGATTATAATACGAGGATTTTATAAGACCGCATGCTGTCATTTTGGAGTCTTCGCTGTGAGGACATATCATCGTTGAACTGCAACGCTTCTTTTAACTATGGACATTAGAGAACTTGAAATCTTAAGTATACATCTTATGCAAATGTATTGAATGCAATTGTAATTTGTTTTGGACATACCAAATTTTTGTACCAATCTGATTAAAATCATTAAAACTAAGTTATTATATAAGATTTAGACCATTTGTGCGCAAGGTTCATTTGTTTGTGTTTAGAGGGTATTTCTGACTATTGACGTCCGCGAGACATCATAACAACTTGTACATGGTAAAATGTTGAATTCTTAAGTAAGTAATCACTAATCTGCGAGACAGTTATTTTCTTATATTAGTGTAATCCCAGTAGATGCATGGCGATTGAAGGGATAATCCTATTAGATATTTGAAGCTATTCACGTTGCATAATTTGACAAACGCCCCTTTTCATCTCCACAATTCATAAACCCATATATATCCATTTAAAAGAAACCACTCTGCCCATATTAATTTAATTAAACTTTTTATTGTGGCCCCTCATTCAAGCTGTACCCGTACAGACTAGGTATATCGTACAAGTGGATAGAAAATAAACTAATTGTACGAGCGTACCCTGTAAATCTGTTTATGAAGAGCTTCGCCCAATGTTGGCTCAATATCAACGTTAAAAAACTGTTGGACAACAGATATTATATAGATAAAATTAAACAACATTACACAATTTGTGAATTTTGTTGCGTTATCGTTCACCAATGTTTGGTTCCTGTTTGCCCAATATTTTACAGATGCGCAATAATTTAGACTGCTGATATCTTTAATATGATGAAAAAGCAATAATATAATGAAAAAAATCACATTAGGAGTCACAACGAAATACTCAAATTAAGGGTTTCATCAGTGTGGTGCCCCGGTATGTCCTTCTGAGCTTTTAAATGTTTCTCTTTATTTTGTCACGATTTCATCAACCATATCTTAAGCCTAGCTTATGGGGATTTTATTTGTAAGAGGTATGTTATAATAATATAAGAAAAATATAAAACAATCTGATTTATAGTTTTACAGGTCTTGTGGTGCGTTGCATTTTTATTGTGAATTATAACTCTAACCAAGATTTAATGAAATGTGCATATTCCGTAACGGTGTGGTGCATTAACATGTTCTTAACTCTTAAAGAGGCACTGGATGTTTTAATTCCTAATAAAGATTGTCCATTAATATAGTGAATATTCTTGCCCAAATCAACTGATAGACTGTCCCGAAGTCTTGGCTCTGTATCGGGATTGAGAGCACAGTATGTTCAAAGACATAAAATCAAACTTATTTATTTGGAATTACTCTTTTACAACAGTTGTGTTGTGTTGTAGAGTTGCTGTTTGTCCTGTACGTTGTTTATTCGTGTTTTGCCTATGCTGGTTGAGATTGTCTGTTTGGATATATACCTTTACAACAGTAGCCCTCACCAACATAGCGTTGCATCCAATGTATAACCAAACGTTACACACAAATCCTTAAAAAAAAAAATCAGAGATAATTCGGCCCTCATACGAATCAACTTGTCCACGGATTGAAAAAAATCAAAACACCACGAAAGTTTGATTGATGCAGAGAGAGGGTAGTCTACATTCCAAGTCGTTTGTGTTTTAAACAAAAAATAAATAAAAAAAATAAATAAAAAAGTAAATAGACAAACAAAAACAAGTTAAAACACAACTCCTAAAAAAAATCAGAGATAATTCGGCCCTCATACGAATCAACTTGTCCACGGATTGAAAAAAATCAAAACACCACGAAAGTTTGGTTGATGCAGAGAGAGGGTAGTCTACATTCCAAGTCATTTAAACAAAAAATAAATAAATTAAAAAAATAAATAAATAAAAAAGTAAATAGACAAAACAAGCAAACAACAAGACAAAACACAAAATAACAAGAAAACAAATACTACACAGACAAACATTCACAAAAAGAAAACACAAAATTAATAAAGGGTAAGTAAAGCATAAGAAAAACATAAAATAAACGGAGAGCATGGACATGCAAAACAACAAATCCTATCTTTTATTACTGTTTGTATTATCGAGTTGGATTGTTTCATCACTGAAAATACTTCCTAAAGAAGAAAAAAATATCCCCTATTGTAAAAGTGGACTAGCCTTGACTGATCTAATTGAAGCAGGCATTTGCACAGCGGGAAAATGGTTAATTTGGTTTGACCTGTCCTCCAAACAACCAGTCATGTGGATAAAACAAAGAAATCAACTTCAGAAATATCCGGGTGAACCGGTGCATGTATTGCATTCACTAAATGTTCAATGATGGGGAAGAACATTAACGTCCATGCCATAACCTTCCGTGCACAGATGTTTAAAAGTATCTTTATCATGACAAAAGCAGAAGAAAACCAATAGTATCAACAGCGTCACATTTATGACACCTAATCATCTATTCAACTCTCTACAATCTAGTAAATCATAAACATTTAATTACGGGCAAACACGATAGGTTTATACATGTCTATGGAGATTGTACGATAGAGGGCGCTATCATGACATTTATATGCCTATATGGCAGAATTTTCTTCAAGTTTTTTTTAATTTTATTTTTACAGGATTAATAGCTCTTGAATGCCCCTACTAAAGGGTGTTTCCGTAAGGTGATCCATCTGACCCAATTTTTACACAAATCCTTCACGGAATAAATCACATTTTCGTTAAGGTTTCCGAATTCAGAAGAGTGTAAAAAAAGTGGGTCAGACGGGTCACCTTGCGGAAACACCCACTACTTTTATCAAAATTCTTACGCCACTGCTTAAAGGCTGACTCAGAGATTTCAAAATATTGTTTGTGTGTAATAATTAAAAATAGTCATCTATAACTAAAGATAGTAACCTAAAATGCACAATTCCAAAGTTTGAGATGAATCAGATTTATCGTTTTAATGCAGTTAACATTTATATATAGTATTAGGCGCCATAGGATAACAAAAATTCAGGATCCGCAATTTTATAACAAAGATGTGATTTTCTATATGAAGAACTTCGATTTGAGCTTAGCTATTTAACGCAGTGATTAGTATATGGACAAGCATTGTGTATATGCAAAAACACGATTTTTTTGAAAATTGAGGGGGCCCTCCTCGGGAAATCTCTGAGTCAGCCTTTAAATGTTTCTAAAAATAACACAGACAATTTGCATATGGTCAAACAGATGTACACGTGAAATGACCCTGCAGGTAATGAGATGGAATAAAATATGCATCTAAATAGTGTAAATGCATTGCAAACAAAAAAAAAACAACTAAAAAGCAGGAGTATATTTCTAATTTATGTTTGTTTGTTTTGATTTTTTTTTTTAGACATCCTGAATTTATAACGTTGTTCCCTTTTTATTTATACAGAATGAGAGGAACAAAATGAGGGAGAAAATGTTCAAAATTACCTTGGTGGAACCCGAGGACGAAACACTAGACAATGGAGAAGAAGAGGAAGCATTTTTGGCAGCAATCGAGAAGGGTGACATTAACACAATGATGGAGCTGTTGGCAAAGAAGGAGCAGATCTGGCTGAACCTGGAATGTAAAGACGCCAATGGCAGATCAGCACTGCAAGTCGCTATCGCAGAAGGATATGCGGGTAATTACAACGTAACTTAGCATTATTATGACCTAATTTGCTGCTAAAATAGAGACAGTTGCTGGTTGACAAAGGTGATTATGGTGTCCTGGTTTGTCATGTAGCATGATTGCTGTGTATTAATATAAATCTCGCATCCCATGAGACAAAGCCAGTTTGATAAATTCGTATAGTTCTGCTGATCCTGCGATCCGATATACCTGCTAGTCAACAACAGTTTGCTTGTCCAAAAATGCTTAAAAAACTCAAAAACGGTAAGAGAGAGTTTGCATACGTTTTCGGGGAATAAGAGGGGAAAAGTCTGAAAAGTATGACCTTTGACTTGTGCCCTACAGACCTGTCTGTCACAGCACAAGTAGCACTTGATACTAAGTCCCTGTGGTTTAAGTGCCATCTAGATCGGGTCAGGGTTCTGATGGTTACAGGTGGATCGAGACAGAGGGAAGTCCGGTTGGTAAGAGAAAGAGTTTTATGGGAGAATATGAACGGAATATGAACGGGAAAGTCTGAAATACGCAAAGTATGACCTTTGACTTGTGGCCTACAGACCTGTCTGTCACAGCGCCAGTAACAGTAGATACTAAGGTCCTGTGGTGCAAGCGTCATCTAGATCGGGCCAGGGGTCTGATGGTTACAGGTGGAGATAGACAGCCTAGCGGATAGACGACAAACTATAATCGCAAGTTTAAAATATGAAGATATTTGTTTTTGTTTTTTATATCGTGAAGAACTTGACTTCCAAGATGTGCTTTATTTTGCTTGACCGATATTTAACACCTCTCCGGGAATCCAAATGTTACGCCATATAAAACTAAATAGCTTTTGGAATAGGCCTTTATGGTGTTTCTTAAAAATAAACGAGTTACTACCACTCCTGCGGGATTAATAACCAATATCTTTTGCAGACCGCTTATAACTACAAAAATCGCTATGGCAAATCCCCTGTGACCTATTGGGCTAGGGGGATAAAAATCGAAAAAAGGACACCAGGGCGTAAACAGAAGGGTGACGGGCCAGTTTGATCATACGAAAATCAGGAAGGAAAAGACGGATGTTCATGCTAAGGGGCATTCATCCCTTCTGCCCCTACAAGCTGGACATTTTTAACTGCCATGCATCGTATAACTTTCTACACCGAACTGGATCTTTTTTTACGCAAGATGTTTTTTACTTTGTTACTCACAAGGGAAAGAGTAATTTTTCAGAAGTTAAAAGGAAGCCACCTACCTATTCTTAGCCACAAATAGAATTGCAATGTTAACGTATAATATTGTAAATAAAAGTATTCTTCTTTAGTAACGGTTATGTGACTGTCTTATGTTTACCTATAATATTGTAAAATATAAGTATTATTCTTTAGTAACCGTTATGTTACTTTCTTATGTGCGAGTCACAAAAACAAAAACAAAAACAAAATAAAACAAATTAAAAAAAAAACAAAAGCATACACAAGCAGCTTTGCATTTCATAGTCGCAAGTTTAAAATATCAAGATATTTGTTTTTTATATCGTGAAGAACTTGACTTCTAAAATGTACTTTATTTTGCTTGACCGACTTTTAACATCTCTAACGGGAATCCAAATGTTACGTCATACAAAACTAAGTAGCTTTTGTAATAGTCCTTTATGCTGTTTCTTAAAAATAAACGAGTTACTATCACTCATGCGGGATTAATAGCCAATATCGTTTGCAGACCGCTTATAACTACCAAATTGCTGTCTCTAATATATCAGTTCAATAAAATAGTGTATCAACAAGACAAGGATCATATATGTCCCAACATTGTGTGAATGTATTACCTTTAAAGATTCTTACCTACTGTATAAATCACATACACAGACAGACACGGATGAATTCAAACGCCAAAACGTTGCAGACAAAGGTAAAACTAAAAGAACATGTAAAAGCAATTACAAAATTATAATTTCATTACCAAATGTTTTCCTAGAACTGATTCATATATATCACAAATTAGCTTATTAAATGCTATTAATATTTTACAACCAATGCGTGTCACACAACTGTTAAAGGTTAGATGCCAAATGCAGCTGCAATAAGGTTTTGTTTTGTGACAATAGTTTGTTAATCAAATTGTCATATGTTAACTGAAAGGGAATATCACACTGCAGGCCACCCGTTTAAGCTCGGTATTAAGCTGCTATCTGCTAGCACTTATGAAGTAAACTGTATAAACAGACACTAGTAAAGAGCACTCCTGCTTGCACTACAAAATGTGTTGCGTTAAACATGGCACGCGATAAAAAAATCTTGGTTCCACATGTACACCCACTTCTACATTTAAGTGTTAAAATAATAATAATAATAATAACAAAAAAAAAACAATACGCTTGCCCCCTAAATATCAGTATGCCTCTTAGTCGGCAATCTTACGATTGGATTTCCTTGATGTGTATATTAATGGCAATCTAGTCGACACTAGCAAATAGACAATGATATAATTCGCTTTTACAGAGTAGTGGATTTGCAAAGACGGCTAGACGACGGCGATGACTAGATATTCCTCCAAGAAGTGGCACTCAAAGTGACATTACGCTTCAAAGTTCGTTTGCTCCATTCGAAACGAATTACAAGGGAAGCACATTTAAGCGATAGTTATAATTATATTTTAAAATATGAAAAGTACCCATGGAGACATTATTACGAACTGGCACTCAAGGAAGGGGTCTGAGCATATTCGTAAGATGTGGGTAATCGCCGGGAAATCTGTAAAAAGAGAACATTAACCTTGAGCCACGTGTCTATACTACACACCCCTTGGATTTTCCTTAAAAAACATTCCTTATAAATTCAGTACCACAGAATAGCTTAAAAGTCTCCTCTTTCCATTGGTATCAAAGTAAGTACAGACATTTCCAATATCACGTGACGTGATAAGAATACAATTACAGAATTATTTGGATATTCTGAAATTTTGCTGCTCGCGTATATTATAACTTCATTCTGACGTCATCCTAGGTTTGTTGGTACACATTTTAGTATCAGTGGAAAGAAGAGTTACCCATTGTACCCATTGTATCTTGGACAGGGTAGACCCTAAGTTTTAGTTAGCTTCTTCGTCTCCTAGGGAGGGTGTACCATCCCCCTCCACTACTTCATGATCGTCCCTACCAAAACCTCGGTTGGAGCTTGATTTTGCATGACAAAGAGTGCGAAATATTAATTGACATTAAATTATAGAATCTCATACTCAAAATATGAAACATTTTTTCACTAAATGTTTGGAATTCTTCCCTTTGAAATTCAATATGTAGACTAGCCTATGCAATACAGTTTTAATTTTTTTAATTATTTATTTTTATTTAAGTTAAAGCGTTTCAATTTTTTTCATGTTATAAATGACACTTACTTGATGATTACTTTAGTAAAACAAAAGCAATTAAGCATTTAGATGACAATAACTCAATTAAATGACCTTACTCTCATGGACGTGAAGAATTGTACAACCATGGTCAATATAGATTTGACGGGTTTCCGTTAATTTAGCACGTCCACAACATGGGAAAAGGTCCTTCGATTTTTCACCCTTGACAGTGGATAAAACGAGCTATTGTTTTTGTATATAAAAACAATTCTAAGCTTGTTTAATATTTTTGATATTTTTTTCTGAAATCGTGTGTTAATCTTTTCGACTCAGCCTGTAGTTTAGTTTCAATCCTGATAAAAATCGTATTTGCAACAAAATTTCTAAAAGATGGATCTGTATAGTCCGCTTACGTGAATAATCTTCCTTACATCATAATATTGGACTTTGGAGACGGCATTTGCGCTACTGCGGAATCCTAATGTGCTAAGATTGGCAAGGGATGTGTATCTAATTTTTGTTTCCCAAACATCATTCGTTCTTTTGGCACGAAAGAACGAGTGGGACCAAAGACAATCAATAGCTTCTTGTGTATATTTAATCATATTTCTAACATGTTTCTTAATCAAATTCGTGGAATCAAATTGTTTGGTACGATTTATAAAAGGCAATAGAAAAAAGGAGTTGCGGTTACTGTACATATTAGGGCATCTTTGTCACATACTTGTAGACACGCGAGCGTCTTAGTACGTCACGTGTGATTGTTGCATTGCATGAGTTGCTCCATTTGTTTACCGTTGGGGAAAGGGACCAAGAGGTGTCCCGGTGTGAAAGTAATCATAGTCCGGCAGGTATCATAGTCCGGGCTCCATAGACGACAACGCAATAAAGCGTGAAACTAATGTTGCGTGAAGAGCCAACTGAATCGATTGCCCTATTGTTCTCCATTGTTCCCGGACTGTGAGCCCGGGGGACTATATCTGGTGCCACACCTGCCCAACATATTTTCCAATTTAAGTCATTGTCATAAAGAATAGGTTAAAATATTGTCATAAATTATAAATCTTTAAGAAAGAGAATATGGTTTCTATCTTTACCTTATCAAAATTGTTGCCACAAAATTAACACGCAACAAAGCAATAAAATTGAACCAAATAAAAAAAGTTAACACGACGTGTCATTACACTACACAGAGTTTTAAAACTCAATAGACGTTACTCATGTTCTTATTTCAACGGTTAACATGTGTGAAGAATTGAGGCTAATAATATTGCAGGTTTGTGTTACCACATTTATTTATTGATTCTTAACAGTGCAGGAGGTGCCTAAATTGAACTGGGTTCTGGAAGTAAAGTTCACATGTGTACTTCTCCCTATTTTTATTTGGTTTTAATTTTTCGTTCTTCTTCTTCTTCTTCTACTTCCTTTAGTCTCCCTCTTCCACCTTTTCTTCTACTTCCTCTTTTTCTTCTTCTTCTTGTACTTCTTTTTTTCTTCTACTTCTTCTAACAATCTGTAAAAGTTAGTGGAGTTATAATCCTGATTGAGATCGTATTTGCTACACAAAATTTCTTGAAATTTGACTTGCTTTAGTTTTTGAGACATACTTTTTGTCCTCGTACGTAAATAAACATCCTAACATCTTAGCATTGAACTTTTGAGACGGGATTTGCGAATACTACAGAATCACAATACGTGTGTAAAGTTTCGTAACAGAGGCACCTTTTACGATAGAGGCAATTTTAATTTCAAGTCACATAGCCATACGCAAAGCCATTTTACGGCAAAGAAGTGAACATTTGATTTTGTTTCGTTCTTTTGAATTTATATGCACTTTTGAAAATAAAATACGGAGCGGACCTCTGCCTTGGGTTAGGGGGGAAATTGCCTCTAGATTTAACAAGCTCCTTTTTTGCGGTGATCGTCAGATTTTACTCTTGGGGCGTTAGGGATATAAATTGAGTAATTTGCAGACCGCTCAGGCAATAAAAACACAAATTGTCCTCTGATATAACAGTTGATAAAAGTAGCGTATCAGCAGGAAGACAAGGGACATATAACCCTGTATGCTGCGAATATATGTATTAGACGGTAGTTTACATAGTTACGCGTCCTGTAAATCATATACAAAAATGCAACCAAAAGTAAAGCTCGAAGGACATGTGAAAGTATTAACCAAGTGGTCTTGGAACTGATCGTGTTCTCAAATTTTAAATACTGTTAATATTTCCCACAACCCATGCATTTTCAGCACCACGGTTCATTTTATTAGCCATCATGTCCAAATAGCAACCGGCATAACATTTGTTGGTTTTTGGACAATATCATGTTTAATGACCTAATCCTGTTAACTGAACGGTAACCACAGCGGCAGAAGGCCACGACGGGAAGCCCGGTATTACAGGTAATATGTTAGATACGCATTTATAGCAACACAATGCGAATAGCACTCCTGCTTGCAACTACAAAAATGGTATGTACAAAAATGAATCCAAATTGGATTCTCACCCTAATTCAAGACATATCATCTGAATAACCCTTGTGTTAAAATTTTATTTTCTCTAATTAAATTTTTATACGTAGATTAATTTGCATTTCATCATTTGCTAAATGACAAAAGGAAAAGTTACCCTGTTTAAGTTTATTATGTCCTATGACGGAATCGCAGAATGGTAGGTGGAAACACGTACGCAGTGTGCTCCACATTGGCGCGTCGGTTCGTACAGGGCATTCTAACCATGGCAAATCCATGGCTAAGTAGATTTTCCTGTGTAACCATTGGTATTGACCCTGTATGTATTATTTCAAGAAGGGACTTAACCCTCGTCTTACCAGGTTCCTTTTTTATGTAACAGCGGTGTACCACTGGGGGGGGGGGGGGTACCCCCCCTCGAGAATTGTTATAAGCACCGATGCTTATGTTTGATACAGTGGTAGCTATGGTCCTCCTCTTTCCATTGATACCAAAAATAGTACCAAAATACCTAGTATGGCGTCACCATGACAGTCATCAAGTCGCGCGCGTCGGGCAAAATTGTGTCATTTCCACAGCAAATAGCGAATCCCTTTGCGCTAAAAAAACGTAGAAAATCGATTTTCATAGGTTCAGCTCGAAAGTGATGCAATTGGCTGTTTTACATAAATATCGAGTTTGAAGTTCATTGCTAATCGATTTAGACGGGTCAAGTGGAATGTAAAGTGGACTTGACCAGCTGCCTGCCTGTGCAGATAGCTGACCAACTCTCCATAAACACTAATTCCATTGGCAAAAAGGTAGTTTAGGACCCTACAATGTTTACTCGGTTAATACCCTTAAATCACCCCACCCAAAATCGATCCCTCACCGTCAGAAAACGTCTTCTATCCAATGGCTCTTTTAGAAAACACAGTTGTGTTTTAAAATATTCCTAAATTGAGGAAAATTGTCAAAAAACATCCTTTTCGAGCTAGCGTATTAAGCTATAAACACTCTCGGTGAGGCTTGCAACGCTATTTGCGTGTGCGTATCTATGCAAAACACGCTGTTTACCAATCGAATGCCCCTTGGTTATCCCTCCTAACGTTTTGGACCAATCAGTGACGGTTTACCAGAAGTATGTTCGGGGCCGTTTTAAAATGCGTCTTTCACTTTCGCAACGAGTGCATTTTTTCCTCGCCAATTCTCCCTTTTTCTACCAAATCCCACTCTTGTTTCAGTATAACCCTGGTTTCCAGTAACCGAAGATTATTTTATCGATTAGGTATTTCACACGTTTTGGTTTACCTGTTTGGGTTCTTTAAGGCCAGAAATGTTGCCGATTTCGGCGATTTTCAAATTGTTTAATCTTGTGCTTTTTACACCCCATAATGTCCTTCATTTCATTTTCAGCCCGGCCCTCCTTCCAAAAAAATTACTCTTGTTTCGAAGTGTTCACGGGAGCTACCCAATCTAGTTCTCTGGTTGCGTTAGGATGATGAATTAGAAAGATTTCATCCCTTAGCCTAGGCTTAGGCCTAAACTACATACAACACCATTAACCAATTCCAATGCCTTCCAAAACATTTTTTTGTGGGCCAAAATTGCTTTTGTCAAGCAATCGACCCCTATGTGCAAAGTGTCACAGGTATCAAGATGGAAAATCACATCTGTTTGAAAGTCCTTTATTATGAGACAAAACCAGATAAAACCAAAATATCCAATGGTGACACACTTTGACAACTAATTTGGATTAGTTGTACGCACGGACTTCATCCGGTGAATGTTACAAATTTCATTGTGGGTCAAATATGATCTTTCTTTCTCTTTAAAATATAGTTTAAAACATGTCTCTCTATGGAAATTGGTAATAGAGGGCGCTTTAACATACAAATCATTATCCCTTTGTAGCCTATAATGGCAAAGTTCCCGCATGGTTTTCTAATTTGAAGAGGTAAAACACTAGCATATCCCTACTTATAACAGTTTTGTCAAACTTGTGTCGCCACTGCTTAAAATTAATTGCTCTAAAAATCACAGGACGATTTGCAGGTGTCAAACGGTCTGTGAAATGGTGCCCGTGACTTCACCATGCAAAGCTCTTTTGGTTGGTCCCCTCTCCTTACCTTCTCACACCAATTCGCTCCTACCACCTGCTTACTCTCTGGCAGAGGTTGCCGAACTGCATTCTGCCATGAGCTGTACCGCTGAGCCTCGGCCTGGTAGCTGATCTTACTGTAGACTTTTGATGGATGCCATGGTTCTTAAGAGTGTTGTGTGACCGGTGAGGGCTGCAAGTCGCTTGTTGATTTCGTCACTGCTGCCGTGCTGTCTGGCAAGGACCGCTTGTCTTCTTGTGGGCCAAGGAATAAGAGTGTTTTAGTATCATACTGTGGCATGTATCTTTTGAAAAAGGCACCATACAATTATACTTGGGTGGCCACCACCCCCCCCCCTACCTTCTACTTTTGACGGCATACCCTTTCGCAAAGATGACCGGAAAGGATGAGAGGACGCTTACCTCGAAGCTTTTTACTAACTTTTGGCAATTTTAGCGAACCGGAGCGAAGTTCACTAGGGGTGGGGTGTGGTCCGTAACCCCCCCGAGATGTCATCCCAATTGACCTACCCAATATTGTGAAAGCCATCTCAAAAGCCGTTGACTTACTTACTCCGTTATAATTATACACATCTCCCACGATTCAAAGCTTGAAGATTGAAATGGCTTGAATAAATATATGATAGCAAAAAAAAAAAATAAAAAAATAAAAAGGGTGAAGAAGAAAAAAAAGGAGAAGAGGAAGAGAGACGTAAGAAAAAGTGACATAGGTTTTATCCATGGCCCATACAATTCTTTGTTATGGTTTTAATATACACATGTACATTTATTCATGTCCTCTTCAAGCCATTTGTATAGTAGGGTCATGATTAACTGTTATTATAATAAAAGAATATAATTTTAGTAACGCTACAGGCTGATATAACAAAAGATATATACTCATTTGAATGTGAAGTTCGAATAATTTCAAAAGATACTGTCTTTAAACTGATAGTTCTTTGTTATTAAAGTATCTTTAAAGTCGAATTGTTTACATCGTTTCTTCATTGAATTGAAAGGTTTCACGAAGAGGCCATATACTTACTTTGTTTTAAAGAAGTGAGTTCAAACGGCGCCAGATGTCAGTGCTTATCGCCTTAGTCACCTTTCCCGTGCGGGCTTTAATATTATAAAATAACACTGTGTCTACAGCCCTGTTTATAGCAAAGAAATATACAAACAAACGTTTGTAAAAATTATTTAACCTATCACATACTTCTACTGTCATTTTGAGAGAGATTTGGAATAGTAGCTTCTTTAAGGTCGAGCGGGACTCGACAATCTTCTATAAAAGTGGTAATTTAACAATCACCTTGAGATAAGGTTCAATTTGGTGCATACAAACGGATGAAATGTAACTTAACTTGAATGTATAAAAGATTAATGGCATGTTTAAGCACCATGCAGGAACGGAGAGATGGGGGGTCTCCGATTTTCACCAAATGTCCAGCAGCAATGGATGTTTTTGTGAGTAAATTCAATGACCTCACAGTCAAAAATAACTCAGACCCCCCTAAGTGGTGAAATGGACCCCCCTTAAAAATGGCCATATTTACTCTTACATTTGCGTGGAAAAAAGAAAAATTGGCTAAATAGAAGGAAACCTTACTTAAATCATTAAATAGCAACATTTACATTATTGAATCATCATTTTGTTAAGCATGTAATTGTTTATCTCTGCACATGATTATGTACCGCATTGTTTTATAAGATGTATGTTTTCTAAGCTGAAAACAGTGATTTTCACCAAGTAGCAAATTGAGCAACAATGTCAAGATTACCCTTTTTAAGACAATCCTTTAAATATTCAATTCATTTTGCTAATCCTTATGATTCCTGAGCAATGTATAATGCCTTTGCTAAGCAGATATGGTTTCCATATATGTGGATATTTGCCATTTTTAAGAGGGGGGTCTTAAAATTGTGTACATTGGAATAATTAAATCTGATTAATATGGCACTTTAAACCGCCAATGCAAGTGCACCAAATCACATATTAAGTATGTTAGATATTTTTTCTATGCTTGGAAACAGAAATATCTCAGGCTGATTAGATGGTTTAACATAAATTCTCTCTTCATTCAGGCTGCACCTATTTGGTCAATTTGATTTGATTTTAGTCTATGCAAGCTACTTGCTTTAACCCCTGTACCTGGGCCATTTTTTCTATAACAACACACATCAGACCTTTTTGTATGAAACATCTGAGTTCCAAAGATTGGTACCGATCAGGATAGCTTTATTGTTCTTCTCAATCTCTTTTTTCTTCTCTCCATTGGTATTAAAAGAATTACAAACATTTCCGTATGACGTCATATGAATCAAAGAAGCAAGTATGAAACACTGGATATAGTGTGGAAAATTGATTTTACTGGTCGAAAAAAATTACATGTCCCTAAACCTATAGTCATTGGCCCATCCATTTAGAGCCCAAACCACATGAATGTCTGATGTTCTTACTTTTTGGGTGAAAAGATTCTTTCCTATTCGATCATTGTGTGTTGTATGTGTGTGGAAATTGACAGTTTGGCTACCCTGTGATTTGTTGAGCGTCATTCTGACGTAAATAATACTTGCTGTTTGTTTTCAATGGAAAGAGGAGCAACATAGCTATCCATTGGTTAACAAAATCTGTGGGTCCACCCTATCCATCACTTTAAGATAGCCCTATGCTCTACCTATCTAAAATATGAAGGCATAAAAGTCACTTGCAAACAAATCACTGGCCCAGAAAAGGTGTTTTTTTTTTTTTTTTTGTGAGGGTAACAACAAATCTAGAAGGGGTGTGTACGTTTAAGTAAGCATAGGGTTTTTTTTAAACCTGAAAATAAAAGGTGATTACATGTGTTGTAAATTTTAAAAACATAAAAAAGAAGCAAAAATATTCCATTCAAATATCTCATATGGTTAAAAAAACGGTTTCACAGAGATATATAACCATAATGCAGAAAGTTCATTTTTTCCCTTTGGTAAAAATAAATAAAAAAGGGCCAAAAGGGTTCCCAGTTTAGATTGCACAGGTAAGAATGAATTCTGATGCATTTATATATCGATTTGCAACTTTGTTCCAACCACATTAACAAGTGTTCATCGAGAATTATGTCGAATGTTCGCAAGGTTAGGCCTAGGCTTTTTGAAATGGTCAGTAATGGCCAGACTAACACGAGCATAGCAGTTACCCCCAGTCAAACGTATGGGACGAACATTTGATTACAATTTGACTTGAAAATCGTTCAGTCGTTGGGATGTATAAGTAACAATGTGTGATAGAATTGGGCTATAACATTGTATGTTAATTAATGTGGTCGACCACATTTTGAAGACAATTTTGTTCATAACATCAAGAGGAACATTCCTGGCCCTTAAATTTCCCTGCTGTAATGAGAAATAACTAATTTTTTCTTCAGATACCAACATTTCAATTTGATTAAAAATCCAGTGAGAGTGGGAGGACGATGTTGTCTATCATTTCACCACCAATAAGACACTGACTATAATTTTCCCTTCATTAAATATGGAATTATTACAATTTTATGGGGTAAAACCTAATATCTGACATCATTTAGGTCCGTTACGGGATGGAATATTTAAGACTAAAGGGTAGTGCATATGCTGCATTTTCAATACTGGGCCCAAGGGAATAGTAATATGGATAGGATGACACACAGCCCCTATTACCAGGTGCCTTCCCTGTGCCTGCCAATTAGTGGGGATGGGTATACAAAGGTTCAACATAGCACAAAAAGTCACAAAGATATCAATTGGTTTGCTGCAAATTACTCTTAAAATCAATTTTTTATAATTCACAATCAATTTAAAAAACTGGCCGATTGACTTACTACCCCATATCCTACAAACCTATTGTCACTGGGCCAGAAATGTACTTCATGTGATTACCATCTCACCAGAACACAGCCAATCTCCCCCTTTTAGGATATGGTTAAAACCAGAAAGATTAGGGTAACAACCTTCCTTTTTTCTGCCCATTGGCGCCTATTACCTAACCAATCCACAACCTTTCAAACCCATACAGCACCGAGGCTGGGCCATCACGCGAACACAAATGTAGATTTGGGTCCATCTGAGCAATAGTTGGGTCATCAGTGAATAGATCTGTCTATAAGTTAATGAACAAATTTAGCGAGGTGCACTCAGGGAGGGAATCCCTAATACAACAGGGGCCAAATGCTTGCAGCGGGTTGTTGTAAAAATGTACCAGTTCCATCTTGTTGACGCGCGATTTAAATGTATAGTTTGTACACTGTCCGACTTACGGAGATATTAACACGAAAACTCGCATTCAAAGGTCCACCACCAAAAGGTCAAATCTTCAGTATTGTGTCATTCTTTAAAAATGGTCTCAACTTGTTCACCTTTCCCACAAAGTTTGCAACAAAGTATTGGTTTTTTCAAGATCCATGTCCATAGCCCATTGTCGATTGATACATGAATTTTTGAAATAATTAGGTTGGGTCCGCAAACTATTTTGTTTGCGGTATTTTGAGGAAATATAACAATTTGATCCTATTATGAAGATAAGAATTTTGAACACTGACAAATTTTTTATAATCTCCATAAACCTACATTATAGATCGTACAAAAACCATACCTTTATTTAATCCTGTAACAAAATGGCCACGTTGCTTACCTTTTTACATCAATCACAACATTCTTCCATTATGTGACCCCCCTGTAATTACGGGACATTGCCCTCCTGGATTCACGCTTTTCGGATGCTCACCCTTGTTTTCTAAATTTGTTCATCATTCTTCATAGGAAACAAAAAACATGAGAAACACCATCTTATCCACTCTCAAGAATTTGCTCCAGATGATCCAACTTGTACGGCCCATGAATCGCCGTTGGAGGCTAGCGACACGCACTTGGGGCTTACCATCACCGTTCATGGGTACGGCTCGAGTCTGCATCGCACCAGCACCTTTTTATGTTATAGTCCCTTATTTTTGTTGTCTCACTTCCCAGGACAAAAAAAAGCAAAAACAAGATGGGCTTTAATAAAAGTGTTCACCCAATGATATGTCTGTGGCTAGCAGCAGGGGGCGGCAGGCTGTAGTTATATAATAATCCCAACAAAGAAATGTTTATACAAACCTCCCTGAAGTCAAATTCTGAATATTTCTTTCATGTCCTCCCGCATTTATGAATCTTTGAAAATACATCCGACACGATTTTATGATAAGAACAATACTACATTTAGTGCGTAGTAATTTGCTAAAGTAATAGACGACACAAATGGGCGTGTTTTCAGTACCACAAAGAACCATATTTTAATTATGTACACCAAAACACCCCTACTTAAAAATGTATGTACCGATCTTCTATCAAAGACATAATTTTTTTTACTGAGTACCATGTTACTGTAGTAAAATGTTTGATTTTCATATGTTATCAACTAATGCACGTATACTCACACTTCTTCACTGTCCAGATTTGTACATAGTTTCTGATATTTCTTACTGTACCTTACAATATGGGAGAATTCCCCCTAATTGCCCCCCCCCCACCACTAACATGTCTTGTTCTTCTATACAATCATAGCTATTGAGGTACCATCATAAAACCCATCAGGGCACCAACCCTCAACTGAATATATGTGCATTGTATCATTTAACAATAAAAATGGTTTAACATTTATTTCTTTTTTTAAACCCACTGTGATAAAAGGAAGTCGGGGCAAAACCCCCGGTTTAAAAATGGGTACTACCTCCACACATTTTAAAGAAATTATGTAATAGTTGAAATGTTCATCTCAGCTACATGATTTCCAAATGTCCAAGCTTTTTAACTACTTGAGTATGGAGATATGGTGTTTTGAAATTGGTATATTTTGAGAATAATGTAAACCATGATATTTTTCATTTTTGGGCCATATTTTGATGACGTAATTCGTGGACTTAACCTGGAATATTCGAAATACAACAAAAGTGGTGACAAGCACATTCTTTTCAAATACATATTGGCCAAGATTCATTGGAATCTTCTCGTGTTGAAGTATATTATATACCTTGAAACTTTTGTCTTTTGGTTATAAGCAATGTTGTAAAATTGATTAAAAGGGCCTGATTTTAGGGGTGTCTAGCCCCTCCTCAATGGGGGCCTATGTATTTTTTTAATATCACCACTCTGAAGTTTGATTTGAACACAAAGCTGTTTCAAATTGCCAAATATAGTTAAAATGGTTACCCTCCGCTTTCACCTTTTATATGTAGCCTGCATGGTGCTTAAAAATGCAGGTTCTTACATAAACATAGAGTTTTAGAGCCATACTGTGCATGATATTTTGAAAAATGCACCATAAAATATCCTTGGGTGGCAACCACCCCCCCTACCCTTCGACTTTGACGGCATACCCTTTCGCTAAAATGACCGGAAAGGATGAGAGGACGATTACCTAGAAGCTTTTTACGAAAGTTTTGGCATTTTAGCGAACCGGAGCGAAGTTCACTAGGGGGGGGGGGTCGTAACCCCCCCTAGATGGCATCCCAATTGACCTACAAATATTTGGAAAGCCATCTCAAAAGCCACTACTGACTTACGCGTTATAAATTATACACAATTGCCCAGCGTGCAAAGAGTGAAGGATTGAATGGCTGAATAAATATATGATAGCAAAAAAAAAAATAAAAAAATAAAAGGGGGAAGAAGAAAAAGAAGGAGAAGAGGAAGAGAGAAGTAGAGAAAGTGACATAGTTATCCAATGCAATACAATTATTGTTATTGTTTAATATACACATGTACATTTTCATGTCCTTCTTCACGCATTGTGTAGTAGGTCATGATTAATGTTATTATAATAAAAAGGAATATACATTTTAGTAACGCTACAGTCCTGATATAAAAAAAGATATATACTCTTTGAATGTGAAGTTAATATTTCAAAAGATACTGTCTTTAAACTTGATATCTTTGTTTAATTAAGAAGGTATCTTTAAAGTATCGAATTTTACATCGTTTATTGCTATTGAATTGAAAAGGGTTCACGAAGAGGCCCATATAATACTTTTGTTTTTTAAAGGAAGTGAGTTTGAAACGAGCGCAGATGTCAGTGCGTATCGCCTTACCTTTCCAGTGAGGGCTTTGAATATTAATAAAATAAGCACTGTTCTACAGCCCTGTTTAATAGCAAAGAAATATACAATCAAAGTTGTAAAATTATTTTAAAAATATCACATACTTCTAATTTCAATTTTGAGAGAGATTGGAATAGGTTAAGCTTCTTTAAGGTCGAGCGGACTCGACAATCTTCTATAAACAGTGTAATTAACATGCAGACGTACAATCAACCCTTGAGATAAGGTTCAATTTGTGCATACAAATAAGTATGAAATGTACTTGTAACTGGAATGTATAAAAGCATTAAGTGGCATTTTTTAAGCACCATGCAGGGCTGAAAGATGGGGGTCAGCCGATTTCAACCAAATTTCACAGCATGGATGGGTTTTGTGAATAATTCATGACACCAAAGTAAAAAATAAATCAGACCCCCTAAGTGGTGAAATGGCCCCCCCCCCCTTAAAAATGGCCATATTTACTCTTACATTTGCGTGGAAAAAATGAAAAATTGGCAAAACAGAAGGAAACCTTACTTAATAATTAAATAACAAATTTACATTATTGAATCATCTTTTGGTTAAGCATGTAATTGTTTATCTCTGCACATGATTATGTACCCGCAGTGTTTCTATAAGATGTATTTTTCTAAGCCTGAAATCAGTGATTTTCACCAAGTAGCAAAATTGAGCAAAAATGTCAATATTACCCATTTTTAAGCAACCATTCCTTTAAAATTCAAATTCATTTTGCTAAGTCCTTATTGCCTGAGCATGTTTCATGCCTTGGCTAAGCATAGATATGTTCAGATGTGTGGAGGTATCTTCCATTTTTTAAGAGGGGGGTCTTAAAATTTGACATTTTGAGATAATTCAAATCTGATTAATATTGCACTTTACAGCCAAATGCAAGTGCACAAACACATATTGAAGTATATTAGATATTTTTATCTATTGATTGGAAACAGAAATCATCTTCAGGGATGATTAGATGGTTTAACATAAATTCCTCTTCATCAGGTGCACCGAGTTTGGTCAATGTTGATGTTATTTTAGTCTATGTAAGCTACTTCTTTAACCCTCGTGTACCTGGGCCATTTTTTCTATAACAACACACATCAGATTTGTGTTATGAAACATCTGATTCCAAAGAATTTGGTACCACAGGATAGCTTAGTGTTTCTTCTCTCCATTGGTATTAAAATAAGTACAAACATTTCCGTATGACGTCATTATGACATCATAAGCAAAGGCAAGTATGAAAACACTGGATATATGGTGGAAAATATCATGGCCCTAAAACACTATAGTCATTTGCCATCATTTAGAGCCAAAAGCCACATGAATGTCTGATGTTCTTAACTTTTTGGTGAAAAAAAAAAGATTTTTTCCTATTCTATATTGTGTGTGTATGTGTGTGGAAATTGACAGTTTTGCTACCATGTGATTTTGTGACGTCATTCTGACGTAATAATAGGCATGTCTGTTTGTTTTCAATGGAAAGAGGATGCATAATAGCTATCCATTGGTACCAAAATCTGGGGGTGCCACCCTATCCATCACTTTAGGATAGCCCTATGCTCTACCTATATAAAAATATGAAGGGCATAAAATGTCAATTGACAACAAAATCACTTGGCACCAGAAAAGGTGTTTTTTTTTTGGTAGGGTACAACAAAATCTAGAAGGGGTGGTAAGATGAAGTTTAAGTAAGAATAGGGTGTTTTTACATGTTACCTTGCACTTTATTTTTTATCATGGTAAGAGCATATAAAAAGAAGCAAAATAATTCCATTAAAATATCTCATATGGTTAAAACGGTTTCAGAGATATAGTAACCATAAGGTGCAGAAAGTCAGTTTTTTCACCTTTTGGTAAAAATATAAAAAAGGGCCAAAAAAGGGTCATTTTAGATTTGCACAGGTAGAATGAATTCTGATGCATTTATATATAATTGCAACTTTGTTCCAAAAACATTAACAAGTTTCATCGAGAATTATGTCGAATGTTCGCAAGTTAGGCCTATGGGCTTTTGAAATGGTCGAGTATGGCCATTATCTAAACTACGCAGGCAGTTTACCCCCATCAAACTTATGGGAAAGAACATTTGATTACAAATTTGAGTTAAATCGGTTCAGCCGTTGGGATAGTAAAAGCAAAAATGTGTGCTAAATTGGCCTATAGGACAGTGTATGTTAATTAATGTGGTCGACCACATTTGGAGACAATTTTGTTCATAACATCAAGAGGAAACATTTCCTGGCCCTTAAATTTCACTGCTGTAATGAGAAATATAAGAATTTTTCTTCAGATACCAAAATTTCAATTTTGACGAGGTTGTCTATCAGTTCACCCACCAATAAGCAATGAACTATAAATTTTCCCCTTCATTAAATATGGATTATTACATTTTTATGGGGTAAAAACATAATATCTGAACATAAATTTAGGTCCGTACGGGATGATATTTAAGAAATAAAGGGTATTGCAGTATGCTGCATTTTCAATAATGGGCAGCAAAGGTAATAGAATATAGGATAGGATGACACAAGCCCCTATGACAAGTGCTTCACTGTGCCTGCCATTAGGTGGGGAGGTGTATAAAAAGGTCAACATAGCACAAAAAGTCACAAAGATTCAGATTGTTTTTCTGCAAATTACTCTAAAAATCAATTTTTATAATTCACAATCAATTTAAAAAACTGGCCGATTTGACATTAATACCCATATCCTACAAACCATATTAGCACTGGGCCAGAAAATGTACTGTGCAATGTGATTACATCATCACATGAACACACCAAGCATCCCCCTTTTAGGATATGGGCTAAAACCAGAAAGGGATTAAGGTTAACAAACTTCCATTTTTCTGCCCATTGGTGCCTATTACCTAACCATTCCACACCATTTCAAAACCATACAGCACCGAGGCTGGGTCATCACGCGAACACAAATGTATATTTGGGTCATCTGGAGCAATTTAGTTGGGTCATCAGTGAATAGATCTTCTATGAAAGTTAATGAACAAATTTAGCGAGGGTGCACCAGGGAGGGAATCCCTAATACAGGGGCCAAAATGCTTGCAGCGGGTTGTTGTAAAAATGTTACCAAGGTGTCCATCTTGTTACGCGGATTTAAAAAGGTATAGTTTGTACTACCTCCAACTTACGGAGATATTAACACGAAACTCGTCAGTTGCCAAAGGTCACCACCAAAGGTCAAATCTTCAGTATTGTGTCGATTTCTTTAAAAATGGTCTCAACTTGTTCACCTTTCCCACAAAGTTTGCAACAAAAGTAATTGGTTTTTAAGATCCAAGGTCCATGCCATTGTCGATTGATACATGAATTTTAGAAATAATTAGGTTGGGTAGCGCAAACTATTTTTTGTTGCGGTATTTGAGGAAATATGAACAATTTGATCTTATTTTAAAGATTAAAGACTTTTGACACTTGACAAATTTTGTATATCTCCATAACCATACATTATAGATAGTACAAACCATACCTTTTTTAATCCTTGTAACAAAATGGACACTTTGCTTACCTTTTTACATCAATCCAAGCATTTTCATTTGTGACCCCTGTATTACGGACTTATACCCCCTCCTGGATTCACGCTTTTAGGAGCTGCACCCTTGCTAAATTTGTTCATCAACCTTCATAGAAAACAAAAAACAATGAGAAATGAACCTATGCTATCCACGATCACAGAATTGCTCCAGATGATTCAACTTGTACGCATGAAATCGCCGGTGAGGCTAGCGACACGCTTGGGGCTTACCATCACCGGTCATGGGTACGGCTCGAGTCTGCATCGCACCATGCACCTTTTTTATGTTATTCCTTTATTTTTGTCTTCACTTCCAGGACAAAAACAAGATGGGCCTTAAGAAAAAGTGTTCACCCAATGATATGTCTGTGGGCTACATCAGGGCGGCAGGCTTTAGTTATATAATAATTCACAACAAAGAAAATGTATTATACAAAACACATCCTCTGAAGTCAAATTCTGAAATATTTCTTTCATTTCCCTGCAATTTAGGAATCTTTGAAAATAACATCCGACACATGTTATGATAGAGAAACAATAACTAAATTTAGTGCGTAGTAGTGCTAAAGTAATATACGAGCACAAATTGCATGTTTTAAGTACCACAAGAAGAACCATATTTTAATTATGTACACCAAAACACCCCTACTTAAAAATGGTATGTACCATCTTCTATCAAAGCATAATTTTATTTTCTACTGAGTAACCAGTTTAATGTAGTAAAATGTTTGATTTTCATGAGGTGTCAACTAAGTGCACTGTATACTCACACTCTGCACTGTCAGATTTGTATAGTTTCTGATATTTATTACTGTACATTACAATATGGGATAATTGCCCCCCCACCACCTAAAATGTATTTTTCTTCATATACATCATAGCTATGTGGAGGTACCATCATAAAAACCCATCAGGGCACCAACCCTCAACTGAATATATGTGCATTGTATCATTTAACAATAAAAAATGGGTTAAAATTTATTTCTTTTTTTTTTACCCCAATGTGATAAAATAGGAAGCGGCAAAACACCCCTGTTTAAAAATGGTACATACCTCCACACATTTTAAAGAAATTATGTATAGTTGAAATGTTCATCTTAACGATACATGATTTCCAGCTTTTAACTAGCTTGAGTAATGGAGATATGGTGTTTTGAAATTGGTATATTTTTGAGAAATAATGTAAACATTATATTTTTCATTTTTGGCCATATTTGATGACGTAATTTATGGACTTAACCTGGAATATTCGAAATACAAACAAAAGTGATGAAAAGCACATTCTTTCAAATACATATTGGCCAAGATTCATTGGAATCTTCTCTTGTTGAAGTATATTTATATAACCTTGAACTTTGGTATTTTGGTTATAAGCATTTTTGTAAAATTGATGAAAAGGGTCTGATTTTAGGGGGGTCTAGCCCCTCCTCATAATGGGCCCTATGGATTTTTTAATATCCCACTCTGAGTTTTTTTTGACAAAGTGTTTCAAATTGCAAATATAGTTAAAATTGGTTGACCCTCATCTTTCACCTTTATTGGGAGCCGCAATGGTCTTAAAACTGCATGGTCTTACAACCAATTTTCTAGAACAGTGCAGTGATGTGCCTTAAGTTCGTTAAAACATCATCGGTCATCATCATCAATCATCCACAATCGTCATCGTCGTATCGTCGTGTCGTCGTGGTGGTTGTGGTGGTCGCGTCCTCGCATCGATCATCTCATCATCATCATGATCACCATCATCATCATCATCACATCATCATCAATCGTAATCATCATCATCATCATCATCATCATCATCATCATCATCATCATGATCACCATCATCATCATCATCGTAATCATCATCATCATCATCGTAATCATATAATCATAGTAACAATAATAAAACGTTAGCCCCTTAGATATCAGCAAGCCTCTTCGTTGGCCCTGCTACGATTGGATTTCACTGGTTGTCATATTCATGACAGTCTAGTCGAAACTAGTGACTGGATATCAGTGGGCGGAACCAGGGGGGGGTCGGGGAGGGGGGGGGGGAGGGGTTGGGGGGGGGCGCAAACAGAACCTTGCCCCACCCTTCAGCCCCCAACTGAAAAATGACTTTTTGTACAGTTGTCTATGGAGAAGGACCTAAATTTGCCCCCTCAAAAAAAAAAACCTTGGCACTCCTTCAGCCCCCCATTTGCAAAGGTCTGCTTACGCCACTGCTGGATATCCAAGGGTGTTATTCACTTTTACAAAGAAGCGACAAGTAGACGTTCTTCAAAAAGTGGCTCTCAAAGTGGCAACACGTTTCATGATTCGTTTGCTTCATTCCAAATGATTATTAGAGAGCACTTTACAAGTCTGTCATACTTATAATTCCGTTTTAAAATATAAGAAAGACTGTATCAAGAAAGGGGTATCAGCATATTCGTGAGATATGGGGGATCCTCGGGGAATCTGTAAAACAAGAACGTTAAACTCTCGTCGTCCGACTACCTAAGCCATTTTAAAACACACGCCCCCCTTAATTTGGGCCTTATCTAACACTATCCAGACAACATCCAATTGGTAGCTTGGGTCCTCTTTCTATTGCTATCAAACAGTACAAACATTCCTAATATGATATCATAGTTACGTCATAAGACAAGGCAAGTATAAAAACTAACAACTGTTTGGATAGTGTTTTCGATATTGCTGCCTTTGTTCTGACGTATCCCTTTAGTATCCTGGGAGGAAGATCATAGCTATCCATTGAAAACAATACCGTAAGTATCTAAGGCAGTGTTCGTTCTCAGCTTTATGTAGATAAAGATCAATAATAGTACGAAAAGAAAAAAAACAGAAGAAGAAGCCAAAGAAGAAGAAGAAGAAGAAGCAGGTTAATCTAATCATGTTAACACTGCTCTGTGTATATCTTAATTTGTTTCAACCTGTCTCTTTATCAAATTCGTGGAATCAAATTGTCTTTGCATATTTTATAAGGCACAATAGAAGAAATCGTGCCTACTGTACAAATTAAGCCATCACAGACAGTCATTAGAGAAAGTGGCGTGGTCTAGCGGTTAGCAAGGTTACCTCTGGTGAAAAGGGTCCTCGATTATAATCTCAGTGTGACCACTTGCTGGATTAATTCGGGAACACAATTTGTCATTTATTTGTATCAGATATTGATTAAAACCTGAATACCACTCTGGTTCATTTGACATGGGCAAAGGGACCATGAAAGCTTACACTGGGTTCCCATTCGGTGTGACTCGTATAGTGTGTGTTTGAATGTTGCAATATAGCTGTTTAAGCTGTTCTCTCCAAGTTGCATTGTTTCTAGCTAGTAATTTTTAGGTTGTAATGTATCTAGCAATTTGGCATATAGGCCACGATTTGAGATTAAATAAACCTTGATTATTATTGTTATTATTACATCTGCGTTTTATCACTTAGGCATATAAGCGTCTTTGTACGTCACGTATGATTTGTTCTATTGCATCGACTTTTTTTTCTCAGTGACGTAAGAGGTGTCATTAAAAATATTATTGTAAATTGTAAATCTTTATAAGAATTACAATACAGGTATTGTCTCTACTGACATTTAACTACGAAATTAACACGCAAAACTTTAGTATTAAACAAATTTGGAACAAAGTTGACACGACATGTCACGTACACCAGACAGAGCTTTAAACCTAAATAGAAGTTGCTCATACTTCAACGGTTAACACGTACTGAAGGATTGAGGCTAATAATATTTCAAGTTTGTGTTAAATTTATGCATTGCACTCCCTTCATTCTCAACTGCAGGAGGTGCCAATCAAGGTATTCGTTTAAATTCCTACCGGGTGTTGAACTATACGGTCAGTAAATTTAGGTGTATATATAAATGTAAATACTGGAAGTAAAACTTGCACGTGGAAATGGTTTTTTTCCCTAGTTTTATTTTGTCTTTAATTTGTTATTTATTTATTTATTTTTTATCATACCAACATACCTAGTATGGCGTCACAATGACGTCATCAAGTCTGCGAGTCGGCAAAACTGGCATTTTCCACAGAAAATAGCGAAAATCCAATTTTGCGCTAAAAAAGTAGGAATATCAGATTTTCATGCGGTTTCAGCTCTAAATGATGGCAATTGGCTGGTTTTACATAAACATAGAGTTCTAGAGCCATAGAGCCATAGAGCGAACAGATAGTAATATAGACATCACCAATGTGTCAAATAAATACATTTCATTAATAATATTCTTTGCATGAAACCTGTAATTTTAAAATCACCTTTAGAGGATTGATGTGCACGTGTCTTAATTTACGGACCAGGTTCCTCTTGAACTAATTTAAGTTGTAAATATTTGTAATAAGGGAAACATTTATAAGAACACCTTTTACTTCTTTTAACTATTACGCCATTATGAAACACGATGACTATTGTCTTATCAAAGTCAATTCAAGACCCAACATATCGCAGTAGTCACTCAGGGCATGCAGCTTATTTTTTGTCAATTTCGAATGGCGCATCTGACAAAAGAACAATATCGTCGGCATAAAGGAGACAGGTAATTTCAACATCTTCAATTTGGGTACCACGTATTGAATTTTGGGTGAAAAAAATTAACCATTCGGTTAAAAGAAAATTAGCATAACTGATGCGAAAAAATGCAACTCTGTCTCAGACCATAGTCAGTCACAATCAAAGAAACCTGTACTCCATCAGTACTTCTTACCCAAGAAGAAATACCTCAATAATATTTTTTTTAAATCTCAACAAAATTACCATTAATCCCAAGGTTTCCCTTTTAATAAGGTCAAAAGCCCGTTTGCATTTCACTAGTAATTCCAAATCGTTGATCATTTTATATTTTATAAGGCGGTAGTTTAGCACAGAAGTAACTAATTTACTAAAAATTTGGAGTAGCGATACAGTCCTATGTATGTCATATTTGAGAGCACGTGTGTTCTAGTGGAAAAGTGCAGGACTCTTGATCATTAGACCGTTAAAATCGTCAGTTCGAGCCCCACTCTGGTCAACGTGTTTGTGTCCCTGGGCAAGATACTTAATCTTAATTGAAAAAGCGAAATCTGAAATAAGAGCTGCTATGGGGAATATTACAATCTAACAGCTGCTAAGCTTGTGCGCTTGTAAGGCATGTCTTTGAGCAGCCACCTAAATGAAGCGAAATGATTGTGACGATTTCTTGAAGGCGGCATAAAAATAATTGTCGATCGCGCTTTGAGAGGTTGAGACTATTCAGGAATTTTAATCTAAAAGTTCATTAAAAATATTTGCAACAACTTGGAGAAGAATTTCACCGGTGATGCCGTCAATACCTGCACCTTTGCCATTTTCAGGTGGAGAATAACCCTGTCAACGTCATCATCGTCAGTAACAGGCTTGTTCAAAATACTACCATTATAATTGTTGAATGCATATAATAGTCGTCGTCATCATCTGATATATTAAAAATATATAAAGTTCTAAAATAATCAAACAACGGATCTGCACTAATAACATTACTAACTGGTTCGGGCTAGATATTTCCAAAAATCTTGTATACAGGTGTAGCATCATGTAATAAGTGTCTGATTAAGCATAGAATTCGTTTTCTTACTGATGCAAGTATTTCAATAGACCGTATTCAATATGACGTGAGCCACCAGACATGTTGGTGGACAAGATGCATACATTCCAGGACTACAATACATTAAGCTGTCAATCGATCCATGTTTAGCGATTGCACAGGGATCATTGACAGGTGAATGTATTGTAGTACTGGAATGCATCTATCTTGTCCACCAACATGGCTAGCTATTGAATACGGTCTATAAGCACGCTTTTTGGATAGGAAATGTTCCGGATGGTAGCGAGAACTACTTTCAGTATTACTTTTTAGCCCAAGATTAAAAAAAAAAAACACCCAGAAATAAATAAGCCATAGCTGATTCTTTTTTTCAGGATAGTTTCCGAATGTTGTGAGGAAGGACATATCAAAATTCCCCAAGTTTCCCCTTTGTGCTAATTGAGGAATAAGGGGGGTAACGTTTGTACAGGGGTAAAATTCTATAATGTGCCAATTGGCTTCAAATGTATACCAATGTTTGCGTCATGTCATAAGGATTAAAAAGGTATAGTTTGCATATCTGTGATTTATGGTTTATTAACTATAAAGAAATAAGGTTCAAGGTCATGCTGGAGGTTAAGTTTCAGAATACTCCGATTGTTTTCAAAAGTTTAAATCATTTTTTTCTTCTCGTTGTGAATAAACTGAAAAGATATGTTTAAATAGTTGAAGTAATTTCCTGCCATAGTTACAATAGGGCTCATTATGACAGGTTGCTTCAGGATCTATGGGAGGTCACATGCCACTGCCCTATAAGGTTAATATTTAAAAGATGTAGATGGAGTGATAAGCATTTGTAATCATTATATGTCCGTAAAACATGTACGAGTAATTTTGGGTTAATTTTAATAAAATCGGCACTGTATTTTGAAATTTAGCCTATGACGACCTGTTGGCTATATTCCTAAACTATTACTCATATGCCAAACAAGGTGGATTCTTGGGTACTTTTGATATGTGATTGGCTTCTCGCAGATCTTAGGAACGATCCGTGAACAAAATCACATATTACTTATTTATTTTCCACCCTCTGTCTTTACACAGACCTAAAGCCCTGTACTATTTGTACACTCCCTGTCATACCGTGGTTTCGATCGTTTGTATTAGCGCATTTCATAGTTTTGGGCCATCCTTCTATAAACTTTACAAGTAATTTACACTTTTCACAATCAACATCACAGGATCGATATTGTCAAGAACAGCTGTGTCCAAAGGTATCCATAATGTTAGAGTGGGTCTTTGAACCTAGTAGTACAGGTTGTCTTTAGTTGGTCTGAAGGGTGAACAACTTACTCGCATCATCAACAAGAGCTGGGTATTGACTGCAAATTAGCAGTAAGCTTCTACAGGGGATTACGGTAAGGGCATATGATCATATTCCGGGTCTACTCAACAATTAATGATGCATATAATATAATCGTAAAATAGTACAAGCAAATAGCATAGTCACAACACTATTACCAAAGAGCTATACAGGGTGTCTCAGAAAGAATTACACCCTAACTATAGGCAACCCTACAACTTCGAAAGTAAGTATCACATTTGAGAAATTAAAAGAATCTTAAAACTATTATTTTTTAAATATTTAATGTAAACATCACTTGATTCCGGTCAGTAGTTTTTTGAAGACATAAGCGATTATGTAACCCATGTCAATGTCACTTTCCTTGTGGTCCAAGTTTGCTCACCGATCATCAGATTTGCAGTTAACTACCGCTTGATTACCGTGTTTATCTGTTTCATTCAAAGCTGTGGAATCTTTTCATTCCCCAGAACCGGCCTTAGTTAATATTTTGTGATTTCAATGCCTTTTATTTCGATTTTATAATACAAACAATTACTAGTGACAATTATAACCAAAAAATCCACAGAAAAACAAAACATGTAAATAACAAGCAATGATCCGCTAGTGAAACGCCACCAATAAAATATGTAGAAAATGTGAAATGTGTTTGTTGCGTCACTAGGGGGTGGCACTGCATAAGAATGAATTGAGAAGTTTAGTCAATTTTAACCCTCCGTCTACCCAGGGGGGGTGGTTACCCCCCCTTCAGGTTTTTTCCCGCCTTGCAAAAATCCCCTTTCTTCTGTGCAAATATTTAATGTAATGGTCAATTGACAGTTCCTGCCTCCTTTTAATATAAATCCAAAACAAACATCCACCGGGGTATAGTAAGATACAGGGTGATCCCCAGTGATGGGGGGGGGGGGAACCCTCCCCCGCCCCCCTCCGGAAGAGAAGTACTAACACTGCCCTAGCACAACACAGGAACGTCCAGACACTTGAATTTTGGTACCAATAGATAGCTATGGTCTCCTCTTTCCAGTGAATACAAAAAGTACCAACATACCAGCACTACGTCACAATGACGTCATAAAGTCGCCTGTCATCAAAACTACTCAATTTCCATAGACACACCAGTAAAAATTCATTTTTCACCAAAAGGTAGGAAAATCATAATTTCAATGCGGTTTTTGACTCTACTTGATGGGAAATGACTAGTTGTTATATAATGAAAGCATTTTTAGACCATAATAAGGTGTTTGAGTCGCTAAATTGCGAAAATAATCAATTTTTTAAACAAAAAAACAAAAAAAGTCAGATATTTTTCGTACTTTCCTCCCCTTCCTCAACATATGACGCTATGGTGACGTCATAATGGGGATGTTGTACTTATTATTTTGGTACCAATGGAAGAAGAAACTCTAAGCTATCCTTTGGTACCAATTTACAGGAAGGGCGTTTGTGGTTTCCGATATGTCAAACTTGTCATAATATTACTCTGGTCAGGCAGGAATTTAGATTAAATTTCAGAAATCCTTGTAAAAAGACAATCTTGAACAATGTTTAAGAAGTCCGTGGAAACGGGTACAAGACAAATTTGACCAGATTCGCCGTGGAAGGCGGAAAACCGCCCGAACTTTACAGCACATTGCAGCCATCAGAAGGAGTCTTCGTCTAAATCCAAGACACGTTGCAAGACGTACCAATGTGCCACACATCCACAGATCAAGCTTTAACAGAATTATCCGCTTAGACCTGAAATTTCGCCCTTATAGAATTCAAGGGAGCATTTCTCTCCAAGCAGCGACTACCAACGCCGAATAACCTTCTGTCAATGGCCTCAAAGCCTTCAAGGTTTTTAAACTTGAACTTAGGCAACATTCAAGATGAACAGATAATGTCCGCCCATACAATGTGAGGCACTACACACAGAACCATAACAACCCCCCAGGAGAGTATTTTGTTCTGTCTGAATCACTTATTACAAAACTTTGAAGGAAGGTGTCCATTGACTTGTGTTACATAATCGCTTATTTCCTTTCTTCAAAACTACTGAACCGAATCAAAGTGAGTTTTCTTAAAATTAAAAACTAATTGTGGTTTTAAGATTCTTTTTAAATTTCTCAAAGTAATATCTTTACTTTTGAAGTTAGGGTGACCTAGTATTAGGGTGTAATTCTTTCTGGCCCCCTGTAGACTGTAAAAATTACCTTGGTAATCACACCCGGTGTACTGTCACTTTCAGGATACAATATACCATCTGTTATACAAAAATCAACAAAGTTTGTTCGGCAAAATTGTTGAACAGTTTTTAGCTTTCGAGCGCCTGGATAAAACCACCAATAAAGCCAACAGGACTTGATAAATTAAAGTTGTTCTCATTATCAATAAACAAATTATTTTCTCTCTTCACTGGTTTCTAGCTGGCCTGTCATGTTTTCCCAAAAGTAAATGCTGGGTCAACCCTCGTCTACCCACCGACCACCCCCCTCCCCTTCAGGTTTTTTCCCCGGCTTGCTAAACCCCCTTTTATGGTGCCAAATTTATTTATGTAATTGTCAATTGTCATGTTCCGCTCCTTTTAAATCCACAAACACAACCATCCACCGGGGTAAATGTAAGATACGGGTGATCCCCAAGTGATCGATAGGGGGTGGTGGTAAACCACCCCCCCCCCCTCCCGGAAAGAGAAGTACCCAACAATTCCTAACACAATACAGGAACATTACAGACACCTAATTTTGGTGTACCAATCGATAGTCTATGGTCCTCCTTTTCCATTGATACCAAAATGAGTACCAACATTCCTATCAATTACGGTGACGTCACAATGACTTCATAAAGTTTGCATGTCAGCAAAACTGCAATTTCCCATAGACACAGTGGAAAAATTTCAATTTTTTCGCCAAAAAAGGTTCAGGAACAGATTTGCATGCGGTTTTTGACTCTACTTGAGGGGAAATGACTAGTTTTATAAATGAACATCATTTTAGGCTAATAATAGGGTGTTTGAGTTGCTAAAATTGCGAAATATCAATTTTCCACCTATATTCAGTATTTTGTCCCGCAATTTCCCTCAAATATGACGTCATTGTGACTCATAAATGGGGAAAAATGTTTAGTACTTTATTTTATGGGTACCATGGAAAGAAGACACTCTAAGCTATCCTTTGGTAACCGAAATTACAGGAATCGGGTGTTCACAGTAAACGAAATCATCAGGGGGGGGTGTAACCCACCCCCCCCCCCCCGTCGGCAATTTTGTTCCAAAAAATGGCTCAGGTAAGATCGAGGGTTAAAATCATATTTTACTTTCACGTGATAACATCTTGAGTTAAAACCAAGGATCACATAAGTAATCATTTAATCAACTGTCAAATTTTCAGGGGGAGTATAACACATACAAAGTAAAATATCTTTCTCATGACGATCAAGAAGCAAAAATAAATATCCTGACACTTTTTATCAATGTGTGTAACACCACCAGCAGGGTCAATTTTGATCATAACAGTAATACTATCTGAGTATCGGTCCTTTTTATGGTCTTTTTATTATTATTTTAAAATTCTCACTTAAGATGTATTTCGTAATTTACGCATACCATCAATAGGATCTCGATGAGTCGGTTGGGATATTTAATTTTCATGTGCGAGGTATTTAGGGAAAAAAAAAAAACACCGATCGCTTCTGTCCTTACCAAGTTCTATATCCCTGGTAAGATCTCACTTTTGTGATCGACCAAGAAATTGCAAGGATGACAGATATATGTATATTGTTAAGAACCATTGTAGCAATCCTCCACCATTATTCAAGTGGAAAAAATATTTATTTATTTATTAATTTATACATATTTATTTTCTTTTATTTTTATTTCCTTTCTAAAGGGTATATTTTACGCTTTCTCAAGCGTATGTTTTATTTCCGTCGATATTCTGTTGATTTATAAATTTAATTTTCTTCCCCAATATTTCTTTTCTTTTACTTATTGGCCCATGTAAAAATCACCACTCCCTCTCTCTGATTCTTGGTGTGATAACTTTTGTTAACGACAAAATATTTTATATCAGTTGCATACAACTATGACGACTACAACCAGCAATATTTTTCAAATTTAGGCATCTTATAGGCAGCTCACAGAGGAAATAAATACTATTACGCCAAAGTTAAGAGATAGCATAGCGCATATAATGCTAGGCATTCCGATGCACTTTAAGATTAGTTATAAATCGGTAAATGTAAAAGTGCATCGAAATGCCCAGCATGATATGCTCTGTGGTCGTTGCGGTTGTAGTTGGCCAACCGAGGTGAAATTGATGAGCGCGGAGTAAATTCCCTCAAATTTGCTGTTCAAATGCGATTTAATTTGAGAAAACATACACGTCAATCATGGCAACCGTGAAATCCTATATTTCAGGAATTTTAAAGCATTTTTTCAGATGCCTTGCATGAAAGGTAGCGCACCCAAGATTGTTGAGCTTTACGGTAGCATAGTGCAATACTTTTAGTTTTTATAGAATGTTATATACGAGTGTTATGACCATCCTCCTTCGTGTTGATGTTTTAAATTTGATTGTGCAATACAGTACTTGTAATCATTGTTGTTTATGTTTGTTTTAATCTGGCAAATGAAATGAAATGAAATAGTTAGACTTCTCTTAATATTTGAAAGATTCAATCAATTTCAATCATTAGGTCTATTTGTCAGTCTGTTGACTGTTTGAGTATAGAGCAACCTATTTTGGTAATGTATTCGTATTATTTTGTATCAATTTTAATGACGTCGATACACAAAAGATACCAAAATGTAGCTTTAGCATCTCTTAACACTCTCCAAGGAAATGCAATACACATCTGCATCGGAGAGAAATATCTGGGGACCCATGATTGTCAAAGCTCAGAAGGGGATAGAGATGGAGAGATAAAGAGAGATGTGAAAGAAAAGGAATACTTTGACTAAACTTGCAAACCTAGCGGGGAAACCTGCATGAATCGGCTGTCACGATGCAAATAAACCAGTTGATACATGTGATATAAGACTTGTTCCGATCTTTAACAATACACACACTCTACCCCAGCACCCTGCAGGTAGGTACTAGAGGTTCATGGACAAATTTGATTTCACGGGACACGATAAATTATTTAAAGTAAATAGTTATGTGTCTTACGCATAAACAAAAATACGAGGTATTGCAATTGAAAAATTACGTTTTCACGACAGCTTATAACATAATAATGAGGTACTAAAAGTCATATGACCATCAACTCTAAGTGCAGGTCGCGTTATACATTATATGGATTATATTCATACAATTAAATAAATTAAATTCCCTAAGAGTCCTTCTGGTCAAAGATATCTACACTTCTACCATATGGTTTATTTGATTTTTTGATTACAGATTCATTATATACCAATATTACTAGAGCAACCCCATTAACTGTATCTATGAACCAGATCATGCTGTCGGAGGAGATACTGCAACTGCATTAGGTTGTATAAAGAGCAGGGTTTTGTGTTAACACCATTTTGTGTTATAAGCTTGCCATTGGAATCTTGCATCTGAGAGGTGTATTCGCTTTATGAATATTTAAAATGTGCAAAAAACTTTAAAACTGCTGAATGAAATTTACCAACGATCTACACGGACATACCAGAAACAATTGTTGTTCATAAAACTGCCGATCTTATTTTTTTTTTCTCGTTTCAAGATTGTCAACCAAAAAGGAAACGTAGAATCGGAATTATCAAAATTAAATATCAATACAATACATGAACAAATTAAATGAAAATAGTGAAATTCAAGAAAAAAATACTTAAAAGTATATCTAAATTAAGATGTTTTGAAATAACACTTCTTTTCTTTCTATTGAAGAAATAATCCATATGTACAAAAGTTCGGAACATTTCCTTTAAAGACTGATTCAGAAACATTCGCACAATGTCAAAATGCTTGTCAACATACTACTCACTGTGTGAAGTAGCTAAGCTCAAATAGGTGTCCTTCGTATAGAAAATCCCAACTTTGTAATGCAATTCAGGATATAGAATTTTTATTTATACAGTACCTTATGGTAGTTGCACGTACTGGTTTACTACATAAAAACGAAAGATCCGATTCATCTCGGACTTTGGGATTGGACAGTTTAGCTAACTATCTCTTAATTTAGTTAACTATACACAAAAAAAAACATATTTCGAAATCTCTGAGTCAGCTTATATCATTATTATCAAAAAGCTATCGTCTTGTCAAGATTTTATTATTATTATTAATATAATTACTATTATATTGCTATATCATGTGCGTTAGGGCATAGGGCGAAAGTGGCTTTTGTTATTCATTTATTACGACGTTAGGGTGAAATATAACCTACCCCTAACGTATCTCTTGAGATTGTATTGAGATACGTGTCCCTTTGTATGCGATTTATTCCGTTTATGACAACAAAGGATGTGAATAATAATTTATGCAAAATAAAGCTAATCCACCAGAATAAAAATCATCATAATCATCATCATCATCATCATCATCATTGTTGTTGTTAATTGTTGTTATTGCTGTTAATGTTAATAATATAATATGAATAAAAATAATATAAGATATCACGTAAGATAGTCATTGAAATAAAAAGGAAACCAATAGTAATAATTATGAACACTAATCTAAAGGGGGTCTATATACCATTTAACCTGGCAATGAAGAACAGTGATACCTTCAAACTCTTGACAATTATATCAATCAAGTATGCGACAAGCGCACGCACGTGAATCAATATTTGAAGCTACGTGGGATATGACAAAGTTAATATAGAAACCATATGGACAATTGAAGGGGGGTGTCATCGTGTGACACTTGCGCAGGTGATACGCTGCATTGTCGTTATTAAAGTGCTATCATGATATATCTCCTTACAGATTATGCCTCTCTTGGGAGATCCGAGAAGAGAAATATCTAGAGCCTTGGGATTTTATGAATCTTGTACGTAATTTTGGTAGCCTGTCTGGAGCTCTCTCTCAAACTCTAAACGTTTTAATGATGAATATTGTTGAAATCAACTGGGGGCTAAAACACTGTTCATATATACTATAATATATATATATATATATTATTATTTATAATATAGTAAATATCTATATATATTATCTATATATATATATAGATATATATATATAGATATATTATATATTATATCGTAACCTCATGGAAACAGTATTAATTACAGGTGACTATCTTGAATTAGAGTGCTCAATCCATTACATGAGAGCGTAAAATAATAAATAAATAAACCGGTTGCCTTTCCAGAGGTCTATTCTTTTGTATTTATATATATATAATATATATATTAATATCTAATATAACTTTCTATGATCTATATCACTATATATCTATAATAAGTATATATCCTATGTAGACTACTGTATACCTATATTATTACATTGGAAATGTGTTTCAAGGTTCCGTCTTTGCTCATAAGCTCATAAATAAAGCAACTGACTTCCCCGCGGGAACCGCGGGGCTTGTTTCTTGGAAAAAAATTTGTCAATTCCTCAAAGAGGTCATGCAACTCATAATCTTAATAGTACTAAGGAAATGAAAAGTCACATTCTTCCGAACAACACTACTGCTAAACACAGGAACCACAGGAGTGCGTGAAATGCCTCTACGTACGGATTAGTCGCGGTTGTCATTGTGAATCGTGTATTGGATTTCCTTCGTGGTTTGTATACCACATGTCCATCATAACCGTGATCAATACTGGGATACCCTTATACATTGCATAAACCTGTTGTTTTATCATGAGTCCGATTTGACACCCATCTTGCCATTTGGATTCTCTGAATTCGCTTCATGAATGTTTTTTGACATTCCGACAGAACTGATATCAACTACTACATTTGAGTTGGACGGAAAAATTTCACAACCATTTCAAGTCCGCCGTAATTGCCTTTAGTAGGGAATAGTAAAGAGAAATGCACATTTCACGAGGTAACATCACCTGATAACTAACACTAAGAATATAGAATCGGACAAAGAATTGTGCCAAGTAGCTCCTATCATTTAACACACAAAACACAAACAGCAAACAATGTAAGAAGACGTATGTGTTCTTTTACAACAGTTATGCCATCCCGGGTGGCCAACTTGTATTCCCAAAGGGTGTTTATGATTGGTGAACAAGAAAACGCGGTAAAAAATGGGTGTTCTTTTTCCAACAGGCGCCTGTACGCCGCGTACATCGTTTAAGGGTGTCACAACCCAAAATTGAAAAAAAGGGATGTTTTTTATTAAACCCTGAAATTGGCATGTTAAGCTCATTAGCAGGGATCAAAATCAATCCAAAATAGTGTAATCGTACTTGGGAAGAAAGCAAAGCAAGATAAGAAAGGGATATTTACGATCAAATGCATGCGTACTTGTTGAGGCCATATGAGGGGGTTATCGTCATAAACAGCTAAAAATACTTGTTTAGGAGTTTTTTTAGCTTGTTTTTAGTCGATTAAATACGTGTTTAGGGTACATTTTTGAAGTCCATGTTCACGCATCATATCCACCTTTGAAATCCAAGTGGCCCCCCGGGATTCCATGTTTTCCCACAAGAGATTACATTTATAAAGAAATACGTACGTTTTAACAAAGAGCTGTCGTAGTTGCTTATTTAGAAATAAGGGAGTTTAAACATATTCACACAGTGAAGCTCAAGTACTAACTAATTACATGTGGTGAACTGCATAATGGGCTGTCATAATTATGTCAAATTTTAAATATCAAATGATTCAACAATGTGTTACGTACATTATGGTATTCTTAATGTTATCAATTAGACATTTAGTATTAGAAATCCGCACATACAATGTAATCTCATGTATGCAACTTCAAGTACTATATGTTTCAAATCCGTGTCCAGCTCTGAGTTCTCTTGAAGATTTTGCGCCTCATAAGAACTATTTATTGTTATTAAGTCATTATTATTAAAAAGCAATCCCCGAAGGTTATTTATAAATCGTATGTATTTCTTCTTTGTAAAATGTCGTATATATTGTGAGAAACCTATGATATCAGTAGCTCTGGTGTCGGTTTTACTATCCTACGCCGATTCTGAAATGTCAATGCTGGACCAACCATTTTTCACCTCATTTGCAATCTACGAAAAAGTGAAGATTGAAATGGATTTGGATGAGTGTTGGTATTTCAAAATAAATACTAACGTAAAATGTGTAAAGTAACGTAAACGGGTATAGATGAAGTAAATGAACGAAAAGAAAAAGAGTGAAATGAATGTGAATGTGAAGTTGCCAGTCCCAATCTTCGCTGGTTTGTCTCAATTTTTAGTCATTTAGTAATCTTCCCAAGAAAGATGCCCCTATATACCTAGCTTACTCGGTGACCTCATCCACCTTCTTGTACTTACCCATCATTATCTTGTAAGAGCTTTCTTACAACTTTATCTCGATTTATTATCCCTACTTATGTATCGTATTTTGCGTGTCCACCCCCCCCCCCACACACCACCACACACACCATAGATACAAGAAGCATTAATTTGCAAAAGGTTTGATTTGAGGTTTTTGCATGCATATACATTATGGAGAAAGTTTTTTTTATAATGTACCAAATTATTTAAAAAAGGGTTTCTTTTGTACTAAAATTGCAGTGTGTAACATCATTTTTTATAATCTCCCACAGTAATAATTACAGTATTTTTTAGATATTGCTTTAGTGTCCCTGCTCCCGCATGTACCAAAGAAAGAAAGAATTATACAAATAATTCAGCTGTTCTTATAAAATCACTTAAAATGTATAATCTCCTTTACTTTATCTCGTTATTTAATATTAGAAGAATTATTATAATACGACGCAGCATTTTCTCGTTGATCACTTCCGGGTGTGAGGTCTGTTGTTTCGAGATCTAATGTTTCGAGATTCCCCCATGGGTTTTTCGAAACATCAGACCTCGAAACAACACCGGAAGTGAATTGACTTCAGGGTCTGATGTTTTGAGGTCTGAGGGCTGTTGTTTCGATCTCTGATGTTTCGAAACACCCAATGAAGAACTCAATCTTATTTATATGAGAAATGAAAGGTCATTGTACATGTATATTGTATATAAACGTACACAAATAAATGGAATTGCTTGTTCAGAGGCATAGTAAAAAGCACGGTTCACTAGGGGTCACATTTTCTCCTTAATGAAATATTATACTAGTAAGTTTAATAGCTATTTCTGTATATATTTTAAGTGTATTTCGTCAAGTGTTAATTGTGTTTTATTTATCGTTTATACTTAATATTGGATAAAATATATTCTTCGAAGATGAATTGAAGGTGAATACGGATATGAAGATGAAGGTAAAATGGTTGATGTAACTGGGTGAAAGAAGATGTCAACCAAATGCATGTTGATGTGACTAGGGGAGAGGGAGAGAAAGAGCGAAGGGGAGAGCAAGAGAGGGAGAGAGAAAGAGAGTAAGAGTGAGGTAGAGATTGCATAAGCGAATTACAAGTTTTGTATTCCATAAGAAATGTCCCCATCTCACACTAGACAACCATGATAACAGATAACCTCCTTAATATTATGTGTTAAAGGAAATTTTCAAAAGTAATTAAGTACGTTATTCAACCTGACACGAATTTGAAAAACTAGGGTGTCAACCTAACACCACTGGTGTTTCGTAATAGAGAATCTTGAGGAAAATAATATAATTTAGCAACGTCAGTGTCATTTTCAACACGGAGCTACATACCAGTCAATCCGCACTTTAACGAAGCAAGTAATGTGCTAATCTAAAATAACGGCTAGTATATAAGTGTCTTAAAAATTCCTTGAGCTATGAAATGGATTAACATACAATTGAAAAAAAAATGATTATAGTTTATATGAATACAACGGTTTGGTGCAAGAAAAAAAGAAATCAAATTTTATAATTGAAAAAAAAGACAATATTTTTTTAATTTCATTTACACCGCAGAGTGTATTTTATTCGCATTACTGAAGTCTTTTTATGGAAATCTTTTACTGACCTCCCCCCTCCAAAAAAAAATCCATATTTTTTTGAAGATGTACAATTTAAAGGTGAACACCATGAGCTCCAAAATTGTGTAAAATTAGGTAATAGTTAAGCGATTTTTTATGGATTATAAGGAAGTATTTGCGGCGAGACGAGTACCGGTATTTACCATGAAAATACTTCTGAAGAGTAGTGGTTTGGTTTCCTCAACTAACTGGAAAGTAATAAGGTTTTGTAATAACAATAATCTTCAAAATATTTTTTGTAGTGTTATATTTGATTATTTACACAATCTGTGTGCTCTCCTCATCGCGTGCAGTTCCTGCTTTCAACAGAAAATCTGTTTTTGTAAACAATGCAGTCATATTATTATTAAAAGTGAGTGATCAGATCTTTTCATATGATGGTCCGACTTTGCATATGTTTTATCCCTAATATGTAACCATATCTCCAAAACATCTGATTTACAAGCGGTTTTCAGCACTAACTAGTTTTACTTAAAGTTAGAGTTTTAGAGCCATGCTGTGCAGAATATAAGGTGCTACCTTAATTTTTTGTTCGCTAAATTGACCGGATATGGAAACAAATATCTGGAAGATTTTTACGAATTACAAAGCTCTTGGCGTTTTATTCCTCCGGAGGAAAGTCCCCCCCCCCCCAAGGACGAGGGTTAATTAGCTGACTTAATTGGGTCATACAGTATTCATAACGTATGGAAATTGTGTGTTTTCATGGTGTGTAATAATCCTTATCGTTCAAACAATTATTATAATTAAGGTAACACCGAAATGTTTCTCAAGTAAAGTCATGAAAATTGAGTTATAGGCTAGCGGGCAAGATCTCATAGCGTTTTACTAAGGTGACGCACCCCTTACAAGTACATAATTTTGTTAAAACAACTTGTCTAAAATTATCAAAATCAGTTCTACGCGTGTTCTCACTTCTGTATGTGCACATTTTCGTGAAAATCAATTAAATTTCATCTCCTTTTTCCCGGAATATCAGTTGGTGACCAAGCGAGTACACCATGACCTCCCAAATAATGGTGCTATGATAATTAAATCCGCCCGTTATGAATAGGATGAATAGGACAACGGACTTCAGATTCTTGGGACTGCAAACACATTGTTATTGTCATGACGGGTAAAAGCTTTTGAATGTTTTCACCGCCCGGTTAAGATTTCCCGAATACAGCCTCATTCACGAATAAAATAAAACTAAAACTTCTGCTGGAGTTTAATAACTTTGATCGTATATTTCATCATTTATTCAAAAAAAAAAAAACACGAAGATGAGTAAAATCATTAAAGAAGTTTGATTGGTAAGCTATGACCTAACATCTTGGTTGCAGAACCAACACACATAACTTAATCATATTAATATTGGACCTCTTTTCTAGTCAATTAAAACGTTTGTTCGGGCACCGTCCAAGAATGCATTTCATATGGTGAATGATTTTCGATTTCTGCTATGAAATCAATAAATTGCATAGAAATGGGGTTACGCGGCAAGTTACGGGTTTGGTTCTACACCAAGATGTTAGGTCACAGTTTGCCAACATTTTTTTTTCTCATTAGCTTGTTCACCTTATTTTCCCTTTCGAATAAAGGATGAAATATAGGGTCAAAGAAAATTGAACACACAGTAGAACCTCTAACTTTATTTATCGGTGAAAGAGGAAGGGTAATTTGTGTTCCACGTCATGAAAATAGCTTAATCTAAATCGGGTTGATGGTTAGCACCTCAATTCTTTTCAGGTTGCATGGTATATAAACAATGACTTTGCAGTTCCAGATGAAAAAGAATCTGTGAAGTTGTTTTGGTCTTCTACATGACGAGGAGGATGTACATCAATATCCCCAATTATTTGCTGGAGTCAATGAATCATGGGATACACCCATAGTCACTGATATTCAGTGCATAAATTGAGATGACATTAAATTCATTTTCTCGAGAATGTGCACATACTAGAAGTGAGAACATACGTAGAACTGATTTCTGTAATTTTACGAAAGTTATGTGTTTTTATTTTTTGGAGAAAGAATTATGTACTTCCCAGTGGTGCGCCACCTTGGTCATTTTCCGAGCATCTTTTTTCGCTTTGGCATCATGGCCTATTACGACTCAGTCGCAATCAATCGACGATCATTGCATTACAACGTGATCGTTACAGCATTATTGTTTATATTCTGGTTTTAAATGTATCGCAAAATTTAACGTTGTGTATATGAAAGGCATGCCGAAGCTGGAAAACAGTTCATTTGTATAACCTTGCTGGAGTATTTTTCTCGTTAGCTGATTAAAAGATCGTTTCAAGGTTACGCTCAAATCAACCGAACAAAGTAATTCAAAACACAACTGCTTGAAAGGGAGGGAGTTTCCGTACTGGTTCTGTTCATTAAAAAGTCATTTTATGCTGCTTAAACCTGCATGAGTAGCTTTAAGGCCGTCGAAGCGGACTAAGGCGTACAGGTATCTAATCTGGGCATGGAATAAGAAAGCAGATTGACAGGAACAGGACTGAAGAAAACAGGTGCTGTAATTGGATTAATGTAATGAGCGCCATCCTTACCATCTTGCTTATGGTTTTAAGTTACCGAGGTTTACAGCCTACTGAGGTCCATCTCATTTCCTCCGCATACAGTGTAGAAAGGGGAGAGTGGAGAGGGGGGAAGTCCAGATAAAGATACAGAAAGAGTAATTATATAGAAAAATAAAAGGGGTGAAAAAAGACGACGGAGAAGATGCAGAATCTGAGATAAACGTCAAAAATTGAATCACCGATACAAATGTCAACGTCGCCCAAATATGCCGTAATGTGAAAAAATGAGCAAATACGTCACAATATGAACAGGACAAAATCGCAATTTCGCGCAATTACGTAACTAGTGTAATGGGAAATACTTCTTCAAAATGCAGAAGATACGACAATCTGGGCTTGCGCAATTTGCATTTTTGGCAAACACGTGACACACGTCGTATGTGTGCGCCATTTTAAGGTTTTGCAAATGTATCATAATTGAGTTTCTAGTATCTTACCAGTTAGCAACTTCGCGGTATAACATGTATTAAATACGTTTATAGAGTAATATAAAAAATGGGGAAAAAGAGTAAAAACTGTCGGATACGTCACTATGTGATGCGGCCGAAGATATTTTTAGATAAATTTTGTATCGTATCATTCGTATGGATCTAAAGAAAACCGTTATTCCTCATCTCTTAAAACATTTTATACTAATAAATCTCGTGAGAAGTGACTTATACAATGAAGGAATATACATGTTCTTTCATGAATTGAAGGATATAAATATGCACAAATGACAAAATCTGATTTAGCCTATTATTTCGGAGAAAATCGTCAAATCATTATATGCAAGTATGATGGATATCGAATTTAGAAATATAATTGTAAAAAATAGTGTATAACTTATTTTTAAGCTAATCTCATCAGACATACATCGGTAGGATTAAATTCGCTCTTTTCTGGAAACTTACTTTTTCCATAGATTACCCTTTTTTAGTCAGTCAACTTTAAAGTAAGACGTGCGTTTCGAATGGAAGAATGTATAGATTCAATTTCAGTGTCGGAAGCTGTTTTCTCAAAGGGGCTCTTACGGGATGCGTTCTATTTGTGGTCCAAATTACAATATACGTTATGCTATGACACAGGCGTTATGTTTAGTTACCCAGAGGCGACGCAAGCGAAAAGCTTCGTGCGTAATTTAGAAGTCTGCGTTTTGGGTTCACTTGAAACCAACACGTCCTTATTATACATCAGCAAGCTAGTTAATTTAGCTCTAGTTATTAAAGCAATTATCAGTACTCGCATCCGACTCATATCACGCATTTATCATTGATCCTATTCAACCATAATCATTTATATTTAGCTTCTGTTTATATTTTTTTCATTTATTAAAAATATACACTGTTCTATAAGGAATATCAACACATTATTTCTTTCAACTTCTAGTAATTCAAGTTATAGTTCAATTTAAGTTAAAGTGTCATTATGCAATGGTTAATATTGATATCGTTAACTCCTTCCTAATTATTTTAAATTTATTTCAATTCAAGTAAAACAAAACCTACCGTATAAGCATTTAAAAATCACAGTGCATTTTCTCGTCGAATTGGATCACCCTGACTTCTGTTTGTGGAGAGTATTAACAATAACTCTTAAATCTCTTGGCTTTGATAACCATTGATAACCAGTGCCTAAGCTGACATCGTTAGTGATACCCTAGAGAGTTACCTTGAATTTGAACATTGGAGTAATGCCCGGTCTCCCTTTAATTACTTTAACGTGTTTAATATTAAGGATGAGTTATTATTATAAGTTAAATTTGGTATAGCAGATATTTTATGCAGTTGTCCTCTCATCTCATTCATCTCAAATGCATTATTAAAGCGGCACTGGCACATATTCAGAAAATATAAAATGATAGTCTACACCATTGGAAGAGTAGAGATATATTTTACACATAAAAAATAACATACCCCAAGAAACAGATAGGGATATTAATAAGAGGCTAAAGATATCCAGGTAATTTGTAGGCTAAATTTTAAGTTTGCCGTAACTTTAATGTGTCTATTACATGAATATCATAGACTCGTACTCATTGATATTAAAACAAGGTGCATGCCGTGAGAATCAACTCTAGCGTTTGTTTTCTTGCGTTACACGCCATTTCATGCCATTATGTCCCTTTAATTATGTTTAAAAGGTTCTCTTTATATTTTTAGGTATTGTCATGATTGTTGTCTTTGTGTAATCAATGGACATAAACGTGTCTATTAATATCATGACTGTGAAAAGCGCAAGCGCTACATGGAATCACATGACACCATAAAGATATTTGTGCAATATAATATGTGAGCTGATAATTACAATGTATTCTGACAGCTTCGTCATTTCGAGATGTTAAAAAATGTATCGGAAGTCGGACTACTTTATTGACTGCAGATAATGCGACCTATTTAACTCCACATAAATTTCCAGGTCAACATTTAACCATCGATGCCCTCTTAACGTTTACACACGTCCTCATACTCTCATCAAACTCATTTGAAATATAAATTAAAACTTGATACATGTATCACTTAGGGGGAATTGAATTAATCATATGCCATATGAAGGAACATGCCTCGGTCAACCTTTTGATGTTTAAACGTATTAGGTCTATTTTCCCCAAATCTACCACAATCTTGAAAAAAGTATTTGAGGTTTAAAGTATTGTGCTATTTTGTAGACCAAAGTAGCACAATCTTGAAAAAAGTGTTTCAAATAAAACTTACCATTATCGCTGGCTTTTGCACCTTTTAAGATACCAATTTATTTGGACCAAAAACATAGACTTTACCTTGTCATTCTTCATGGGCATCCGTGGATTGGGGGAAAAAAATCTGAACACTGCTTCAAAAGACTGCACTCGGCCGATGATACCACACATGGTACGATACGTGTTATCTAGGCAATTGCTAAATAAGAACGCATATACCGTTGGTTTAATATGACAACGACAAAATAGTGGCTCGGCCGTGTAATACATACGCTCTCTATTAATAAAATATGTCACTTAATGAATACGATGTGGCCTCTCACGATAGATTTTCGACCAATCCGTTATGTGTTGCGGACAATTTAAGGTTTTGCAATGCGGCCCATAATTAGTCAATTAGTATCGTACTAATTAACCCACTTTGAGGTTTGAAATTTTTTGGTGATTTGTAGATAGTATAGTTGATTTTGGTCCACATGCCGTCTGACTCCCTTGTATATAGCAAAATTAATATTTCCTGCTAGTCGGTATCATAGCAGTGGATCCCTGCTTGGCCACAGCGTAAAACTGTCGCTAATGGGAGGAAAGGGCAAACATCCAAAATTCAAAAATCCGTTAACGAGCGGGTCTGATTATGACTCTCTACACAGTGGGCCCCTAAGCGTCCCGTTTTCTACCAGGATCTTTCCTAATATCTGCCTCCGCCACCCTGTATACTATTCTAAACATAAGCAATTCATACCTGCATTTCTCAACCCAATGAATCTGAACCATACTCGTCTTGGTAGTATTTGTAATAAGCCGGACTGTTGTCCCTGCATAATAAACCGTTTTTGTAGGGGATTTTGAAATACAAACCATATTGGAAAAATGTTGTTAACAGACATGTTTTTTGTTTCCATTTACAGTTATTGTGGAGCATGCTCCTGCTAGAGTGTTGTATTTTTGGTGGATGCTTTACATCAGGCCGTGGATGTAGTGTCTGTCCTGATACCGTAAACGAAAATATCCAATTCGCCTAAAGTTACCTTGTACGTAAGATTCCCTGTAACTGCAAATGATTCTTCCAATTTTTTTTCTCCCCCCCCCCCCCCCCCCCCGTCCCCTTTTCCGGCTTACATCCATCTTTTCATTTTCCTTTTTTTTTCACCTACCACTACCTCACTAGTGCTTTCTGATACAACTGACTGCTGCTGGCTACTACTTTTCTACTATACTACTCCTTTACTAATATGCCTCAACGACTCAGACGCACAACAAAGAAAATCACATTACTGCAGTTTATTTTATTACTCTTCAGATGCGAATGGTTACAAAAGAATTATCCAGATCCTGTCATAAGTCGGGTCATACGTTGGTTGCATGGGCCGTATTCTCGTGTGCGTTTGTGTACGTTCGTGCTCGGATCTCGTCGCTTCAATAGCTTGGTAGGACCCCATAACATGAGAATGTGACTAATTGAATAAATACCGTTCTCAACATTGTCTAGGGATTTTTTGGCGCGAAAATTGAATTTTAATGCATATTTCTCCATTTCTTCTACGAACTCAAATTCGCAGAACAAAATTGCTTTAATGATGTCTTCTTGCCGTATGGTAAAATGAATGAATTCTCACGCGTTTTGGAGGAATTAATCAGGCTATAATGCCGATTTAGGGGATTTTTTTTTTCCATAGAACCCCACCTGAGCTCGCAACCTTCAAAATCCACCCAATTCTAGTATCGAACATCGGGCGTTTTGCCCCCCTGCCAAAAGTGCCTACAACGGCGCAGAAAATGCCTGCATAAGTTCGAGCATAAATTTGAACTTGAATATCCTTATTTACCTCAAACAAAAAGCTGAAAACTGAAAGTCTTTACACTTTCCTGTCCTGATATAATCTCACTTAGCTAGGAGACTCATCGACAAATTGAAACACAGACCGCCCTTATGAATGGCACGCGTACGTGCCCAGTCGCCGTCGTATGGTCAAGAAGTTTAAAATTAATTTGATTAAAACATATTCAAACACCGTTTAGTTTTGGTCTGCATATCTCATTAAGCGTCTCTCTATACAAATGCGCTTTGGATTTACTGTGAACTTTGTATGTATATTGTAACTACAGAAAAATTTGCACGCATTTAGAATGTTTTTTTTGGTGTTACATTCGTCGATGTTTGTTTTAGCCTATGTTACTATTCTGATACGGTGTTAAGGTCATACCATCCAGTTTTCCTACTATAGATGTTCCTTGATAACCATTATTGGATGATAGGACGGGAAATTTATATTTTGGCAATTTCTTGGCTTCAAAAACATTTTTCTAGGAGCTAATAGGTCTGTCTAAACACCAAGACAAACCTGGTCCCGCACAACTTCCCCTCAGTAGGCTGAAGAATCCACTATTCCTGATCAACTGTTTGAATTTTGTAATAACACCTACATGGGAAACAAACCACTGCCTTTTCAACATCATTCATCATTCCTCTCAATAAAGGGACCCTCCAACAACCCCCAAACTACAGAGGAATTACACTGTCACCCCTGGCCCTCGAAGATCTACAACTCATTGCTGCTCAACAGAATCACTCCTCACACAGATGCCATTCCTCAGACGGAACCAAATGTTTTTCGCAAAGGCAGATTCAACACTACCTCAGATATTTGCCCTCAAAGATCATAGAAGAGTTGAGGAATTTCCAGATAAAGCTTCAATTGTGTTCGAAGATTTTTCCAAGGCTTTGACATGTTTAACATGGATGTAATCTGAATATTCTCCGCCAACTACTGTGTCCCCGATGAGACTGGTCAGGCAATTGCCATCATGTATGAAACCCAATAGCTTGTGCAGACCATGGATGGGCCACAAATGATTTCCTAACAAACTACTGGAATCCTCCAAGGAGATACTCTTGCTCCCTAATCTCTTTTTAGTCGTGGTTGATTACATCCTCAGACAGAGTCTTGACATCATGAACGACAAAGGATCCCCATCAACCCAAGCGTTACAGACGTCACATGGGTCAGCATCTCACAGACCTTTACTACGCAGATGATCGAAGCTCCTACCAGCTGATCTGATATGTGGGGCACACACTACTAACTCACTTGAGATGCTGCAGACAAAGTCATCCTACATGAGACGGAATTTAACTGTCAATGAGGAAGACGACATCAACCTATCTGCACAGCAGATGGTAGCCAACTCAAAGAGGTCAGGACTTCAAGTTATCTAGGGTCCCTATGTTGCCGACAGCAAGAAGACTTCCTGTCACTCAAAGGACAAGCTTTGAAGCCTGCAATAAACTACACCCCATATGGCAATATCTGGTATCTCCAATACACCAAGCTGAAATTCTTTTAGAGCCTGTGTAATATAGTATCCTTTTTTATGGATCTGAGACCTGGACCATAAAAGAGCTACAGGAGAGAGTGGATGGCACCTACACCAAGCTTCTTATGCGAGTACAAAACATATCTTGGCATATCCTGGCACGAGCACAAGACCAAAGCCCAGATATGGAGATTCCCTATCCAATTTCATCTTCTGTTTGCCCAACGCCGTGCACGATTTGCCGGTTTCACTGTCATCGTGCGATGGACCAAGTAGTCTCAGACTGTCACAGTTGGAAGTTACCATGCCAAAACAGGGGGCGTCGCCCCTTTAACTACAGTGATGTGATTGCTCGAGACATCCAGCAGGCATCCATCAGACACCCCAACCTAAGTACAAACATGGACATTTGGCGCTACATTGTGAATCACCTCTCGGCTGCGGCCGTTAGATAGATATACAGTTCTGTGTATAGTGAAACCTCGTCTTTTTCACATCAGTATATTCTGATATAATGGCAGATGCTAGGCAGTTGTTACTCATTTTTGGTATTAATGGAAGATGAGGACCACGGCTATCTATTGGTGGTCAACAAATACGTTGTCTGTGATAATCCCTGCGTTTGCGTTGAACTATCGTATGGTACCATGGATCAATACTGCTCTCTCCCAAAAACGGTTTGGGGTCACTCATACCCTATACACCGATGGGTGTTTGGTTTTACATGAAAAGGATGTAAAATACATTTGACAATTGCATTTGTCGAATAAAACCTGGTGGTTTTCGAAGGGAAAATAAAGGGGTTTGGGGTGGTACACCCCCTTCGGTATACGATGGTTAGGATAATTCCCTTATATCATGTCTGGCTACGTGAGCATATGGCGGATTTTTGGGATTCTGATGAATTGTTTATGAGACTCCAGGCTGTTTCAAGCATGAGCAGATGACAAATAAATGGCACTCATCACTTTTAAACTCATTAAATTTGGTCGAACCGTTTCAATGTCCATTTTTAATAATGTCATTTATCCCTCGCATGGACACATATCACCCAAAACATCTGATTACAATTCTGAGTTAAGTCTGCGGTCCAGGCGTTTTGGTAGCAAAAATGGTCATGAAATAGACCGTGTGTTAATCATGTGGTAATACCACATTCGGATAGTTTTTGCTCAAAACTTCGAAAGGAAACATTTCCTAAAATTTCACTGGTATTGAGAGAACTCTAAACTATTCCTGATCCAAAATCTCATTTTGATGAAAAAAGAGGGAGACTAGATTCCTATCAGTTCACACCTTAAAGAATGACCGTCTTAGGATAGCTTGAAAAATTAGGAAATAAGTACAGAAAGATACCCCGCGATTTTCCATTTTGATACGACTAATTGGTAAGAAGAAGAAAATCACTAACTACCGCTATTGAAAACATTATATGAAGCCCCGTTTAATTCAGTGTGTGCTGATTAAGTGAATAACTGATAGAACCTTTCACCAATTCCGATAGCATTTCTTTTGTTCATATTGGTTTTAAGACGTCCATATCTCAAAGCGACCAAAATGTCAGGTAGAGCTTAGTGATTCTCAGCTCACGCTTAGACATTAATGTCTGTATTTCTTAGCAGGAGTAAATCTGTCTCATTTATCAATAATAGTGAGGACGCAATCATCTCTTTCTGATGGTTTGCGGGGGCGTCTAGGGCTTTTCACTTTTTCACACTTCCTTAAAGCAATATTAGCACATTTTTGAAGAGCGCCCCCAATTTTCAAAATTTGATATTTTTGCACAGTTACGTTGGTAATTGTCTAGGAAACTATACCTGCGAACGAGAATGCAAAAAAATGCTTATTTATCACAAAATAAGCGATTTTGTAATTAGAATTGGGATCCCAGATTGGACTTAACGGCAGAGCTGGAAATGCTACGTTTATGTCCGTCCATGATGAAATAGTGCCACCTCGAGAAAATAACCTCTAACTTGGCTTGCCTGAACTATTAAAACAACTAATGGGTGAGCGTAGACACGTACATGGCGTTATTTCCCGGCTATTTCACATTGGAAGGCGGTTTCCAGCAGCCGTTGTATTATTATCGGGGATCCCCGATAATAATTAATCTAGTATAAAATTCCTTCGTTTGTGACACATAGACTTTTTCGAGCTTAACCATTCACAGGTATAGTTTACTAGCCAGTTACCAATGCAATCGTGTAAAAATCTCAAAATTTTTGAAAAATTGGGGGCGCTCTTCAAAAAATGTGCTAATATTGCTTTAATTGAAGAAAACGGGTCCACCACAATATCACAGCCTTTCTATTGCGTCATGTTTTCTTACTTCATGTTTTAGAACAGGAGCATGGACCTGGGTCAAACATCATCGTTCATCCCCACTACAGAAACGGTTTAGACATTTGGTAGTTAGTTTGGACCCTCTATATCAATGCTAAGTAGTTAGTACTCTAGAAATGGTGGTTTCACCTTTTTCAATAGTTCTAGATGGCTACGGTATTTTAATTACTACAGACAAAAACATATTTCAAAATTACTGAACCAGCCTATTAGA
>JAMKCH010006441.1:0-32622 GCA_023653785.1 Ophioderma brevispina | reverse complement strand
CATATTTAATAGCTCATTTGCATCCTAAGCCGGCATGTTGGATAGGAACTGTAAAATGGCAACGAAGATGCACACCATAATGGGTTTTTGGAAGTGAAGGAATGGTACATGTTCCGATGTACCCATTTATAAATAAAAGTGATTACGCGGATTTTTGCATATTAATTAGGCTCATTTGGCATATGTAATTTTGCCCGAATATGCGCCCAACATCTAATCAGGTCGAGAACTCTTAACCCGCTTCCTTCCACCAAGTTACTCATTATACGCCTTACGGAACTCCAGAATATTAAACTTGCCAACAGCCTTGGCGAGGAAAAGGGGGTTAACATTTTGACCGGCCCAAAGGTCAAATGACGTCCCAAGGCACATGAGGTCACCAACATGTCACCCCACCCCCCGTCCCCTCCTTTCTACCAGTTACATCATCGTAGCCCTTACGAATCAGGAAACGTGCACTAAATTGTTGCTTGCCCACAAACCATGACACAACGTTATAAAAATTAGAATCCCACATCACAGTGCATGCGATCCACGATGTCGATGATATCACCAATGAATCGTGCTAGTCTGGCTTCTACGGGCCATACATTATATCCACAGCGATTTTGGTTCAAATGCTAAATCAATGACTCTTAAAATCGCCTCCGGCGTCAATAAGCTTCACTAGAATGGTCTGAAAAAGACGGTTTATGGCATTCATGTTCGTCATCGGCAACACGACGCCATTTTTCTGCATCAGATTCAGCGTGATATTCTAGGTTAGTATTTTAGCAAAACAGGCGCAATCACCTTGTTTGGACTGCTAAAATGCCCATCTATGCCACTGATTTTCAAGGAAAACTTAGCATTCATATGACGAGGTCATTTAGGGGGGGGTTTGGACATCAGGAATTCCTAAAATTATAAAAAAAACACACCACGGCTCTCATGATTACAGTACACCCTCTTATTGCTAACCGATGGAATTGCACGAGGGTATAGACGCTCTCGGGGGAGTAACGGTGAATACTGAATTTCTACTTGGAAAGTAGGATTTCGTAGAAAGAACACGCCATATTTGGTTCAGAACACCCATATATGGATTAGGGGGCAATTCTGGCTAATTTACACTCAAATATGGTTTTGAACATGTTTTTTTGTAAGTCTTAATCGCTATGGGTGCACGGGGTTTCATTGAAGTGTTGGGTTTCAGTGAAGTGTTGGCTCGATGAGCTCGACATCGAGCCTGACAAGGAGGTCGGTAATTTACTTAAAATGGAAAATGGTCTAATCAGCAGGAATGTGTCTACCAGCTGAAGCGTTTGTGGGGATTCTTTCCACGAATCCAAAAAACAAATTACTATGCTAGCATGCGAAGCCTGTTCAGAAAGTCCCACCTCATTGTACAGTCTGCAGAAATTCACCAGACAGAGTTCGGAGCAGGGTGGTGCACTCTGGAAGCGAACCCGTCGGCTGGAGGACTCTTACCAGGTCCCCTCCCTTTGGACGATGGATCTGTTCCTCCCTTACAAGCAGATATATATAGCGGCCTGGGAAAACCCACAGCTGCCGTGTGGCCATAATGGGGCGCCAGTAGGACCAGGCAGTCTCGAGACAGAGCCACTCGAGGAATTTTGGCATCATGGCAACCTGGAGAAGCTATGATCAAGCCTAGGCTATAATCCTGACGCGCGCTGCCATGGCGTCCCGGTTGACTGCCCGGGGATCCAAGAGTAGGCCCCTAATATACCACAATTCTGATGATTCATGGATGAGCGAACAGATTCCAAGTGTGGGAAGGTACCACCATCTAGAAGATTGTGCGGGAAACTGCAAAGTAGAGCTGCCACTCCACCGACGGCCATCTGACTTTTGGCTGTGTCAGGGATTAGGGACCCCCGCGGGAGACTGTCCGCAAACATGTCTACTCCCGAAACATGGGAGGCGATCAACCCGATGTCCTAATCTCGGAAAACCACCAGAATGGAATAGCATGAGAATCCTCCCTACATAGGATGGGACTGATTACCCCCTTCCTTGTTTTGTCACCACCTTCATATTGTTGCAGCGGACAAAAATGACCTTCCCCCTGACCACGGGGCGTCAGTGCCGCAATGCCAGAAGACGGGCGAAACAACTCGAGGCACGTTATGTGGTGATGAGCCACGGAGGTGGGCCAGCGCAGTCGATGATTCTGCCAGTAATCATTGATCCAGGACCATGACCAGGTCGTAGTATTCATAAGCAGCTATTCAATATTTTCTACTTCAATCCACAACTCTGTGATGTTTTTATGATTCCAATCTCCAAATCTAAAAGAAAAATAAAATCATTAAACTAAATTTGGTCCTGGAGTGGGTTTCAAACCCACGACTTTAGATATAACAAGATGAGCGCCCACAGACACACGCCACGCAATCGAGCCGGCAGGAAGTCGTTCTTTGTAATACTTCAATATAACATTAACGGAATAAAGCGGCACACGGAATAATGAATAGCGCCCCTATGAGAGGAGTTGAAATATAGCTCCTGGAGCATGATTAGGGCCAAAACGCTCCAAGAATCCTGGCCAGCGGCATGCCCCCGAAGTGATTAGGAGGTGTTCCCCCAACTTAAACGCATCCGTAGTCAGGGTGTTTAAAAACGCATCCATTGTCAGGGTGTTGATAGGTTCACAGGTAGGCTGAATGAAACTCCTTGCCTCATACGAAGTGGCAGAGTCCACCATTGAAGGTCTGACGTAACCTTCGTCTTCCTTGGGGGGGAGGTGGGGTGTTACCACTGCCAACAAGTTTTTCATCCGGCCAGCCTTAAAAACACATAATTTGAAACCTAATGGCTGCATCTAATCTTGGGACCATCATTTGCTTTCCATTTTTTAGCGCAAAATCTGTACGCAACCTTACATTGGAGTGGAAGACAAGACTCAGGTTTGGAGGAAGGGGATGGTTGCCACCTTATAATATTGTTCTTTTCACTTCTATCAAAAATATATATGCTTTATGCACTTAATACCGCCTGTGATTTACCCCAAAACTTGATTTTCCTTATATAATCACCCAAAAACCTAGCAAAATCACACTTTCCTGTATTTTAACTCAAAATAGAAATTGGCTTATTTTTAGCAACAATCGGAGAAAATCAAGTTTCCATATATTAACTTATTAACACATTACTATGACGTCAAATGGAGGACTATTGGAACGAAGAGATGGAAAGAAGAGACTTATACCAATCCACCTGTACCAAATCAAAAGGGTCAGAGGCCTTGTAACAAAGAATCCAAAAAAAGGTCTTAACCAACACCTTTAAAATAGTTAGGGGGACGAAGTTTAATGTACAATTTCATGCAGATAGTGCATACTATGTGGACCATAAAGGAAGGGTGTCATTTGATCTTTTTCCTCTATAGCCTAATTGTGTTTGTTGACCACAAAAACCTTGGTATAGACACTTCATTTGTGCTTGTAGACCAATGGTTGAGGAGTTATGATCCCTGATATGCCTTATAAAGGTCATTGACCTTTGACCTTGAATATCTGACCAACGTAGCTGCCCGAAGGCCGGACAATTGTTTCATAATAATCACATATAGCCCTACATGAATATACAAAAAGTCCTTTTATTATAATTTTTCAAGGTTGAATCGCATATGGCCTCTACTAGGCTGCGCATTGACTCCCTATCCTGTAGATTACGCTGTGTAAAGGCCACATCAGTGATTGTTAAATCAGTAAATCGAAAAATAAAATCATGAAAAATGTCGGATTTTTGCATGTCTGTCATGTCTGTAGCAAGTTACAAGTATCCGTAAACATATCCTTACAAGTTGTACGGACCGAAGAAAAACATAAGGAGTAACATCGGGATACAGGTATTATAATCATCACTATCCGTAAGGATATTACTGCAACACGTATTTGAATGGAGATTCATATCTTTGAACACTGCTTGTTTTCAATTTTTCCTTTGAAAAAAACCCTTTCATTGACGAGATCCTTCAACTGATCGTGAAATCTCTTCCATCCTATGTCCAAGACTACTCACACGCTTGTCCGAATTCTACACCATCCAAGGTTTCATATGCAATCTACTTTGTTTACTATAATGTGTTCATTGAACACCTACCCTACTATGGTGGTTCAATCGTTATGGTGGTTGAGTACCGATTCTATAAAAGCGCTATATTGGAGGTAGGCTGGACCGTGTGACAGATTGACAGAATCCATTCAGTATGTCTGTAACTTGATGATCCACTGCAATTCGCGGGAACATATAGAAATATTCCGTTTATTTCTTGGATATTACCATTATACTGTTCATACTGATCGTTCTTACCTACAAATTCGCACAGTATAGTTGTATATTTCTCTTGACAAGCCATCCAACAACATGCAAAACACTCACTCTATATTGCCTCAATTCCAACGCTCATATAGAATTTGAGCAAGTGATCATGACTAAAATCGGCGAGGGGATTATTCTGTGTTAACCCATAACTACCCTATTAGAGTGATGACCTCTGCCCTACCGAAGACCTCAAATGAACAGAATCAGCTGCCCTACAACCACCAACTGCTTCTACATGAACAACAAAGATTGCATTTCTTTAGTCATTCCTTTAAACACTATTCTTGTTTCGTCACTTCAAGAATTTCGATCTTCACATTCATCTATCTACCAAGCATATCTTTACCAAAATGCTTATTATGCATATCATCGTGAATATCAGAGATCAAGTTGTACGTGTCTCTGATCCACAACATTCTTCTGAGGTGATTCATGTGACAGACCTAGACAGACCAAGACTTGTGCGCACATTCTTCATACTACTGTGTTGATGGATCTAAGTGGTCTTCGTCTCAAATTATATCAGCCTTTTCGTGTACCTCCAGAACTTGATCTATGCTATTGTTTGCCAACGATGCAATCAGATTTATATCGGAGAGACGAAGACTACCCATTCTGTTCGGTTTTCTGATCACCTAAGATAAGAGCCTCTAGAAGGGATGCAGGTGCCCCTCACTTTAACAGTGATCATCACACCATTGATGATGAAACAAAATTACCGGCATAAGGACCACCACAAAACAGAGAACAGTCTCTTCATCAACTTAGAACCAGGAAACCTCAAGTCATGAAAGTTAGACCTGATCCAGGCATTTTGTCAGTGAAAGGGGATTTCATTTGGTTTCTTCCATTTTGCCAAAATCAAAGCATTTTAAGGGTCTCTTACATTTTGTGATCATGTTGTTGAGCATCATAGTGACACCATATAATGTATATCAGTGTTTAACTATCGCCATTTTACTGAAATTTGACCAGCTTCTCTGGCTTGATAAACCGGTTGTGAAAGCAGCTATAATAGGGCGGGAGCCATAGTCCGGGCTCCATAGACGGAATAAAGTGTGAAAATAAGTTGCGTGAGGTGCCCTATTCCTTACCGTTGTAGCCGCGGACTATGAGTGCGCCGGACTATAATACTTCTACACCGGTTTACCCCAAACCTTGTAGGAATCAAACTTTTAGAACTACTGCATTCACATCTGGCCTTTCCACATGAAAAGTACTGGCGCTTGTATCTGTTTGTCTTCGACTCGCCCAATATTTGGTCTAAAGATCAGGCAACGTATTTGGTATTCCCATCAGAAAATGGAACAATATTATATAATTCAGTGTACAGAATGATTGAAAATTATGCCTCAGTTAATGGCAAATAGGTTAATAGTTCAAACGGTCCCACCACACTCCTGTGTTTAAAAACCAAAAATTGACCACCACCGGACACCTCGTGATCACGCGCCCAGTCAGGATCCAGGCCACCACACCATGATAGCCGTCATCACTACACGGTTAAATTTGGTGTTAGTTTTGGGGCTAATGAACGTACATTGTATGCTTTATCGTCTGTTCGTTAACAGCTAACGATAGCTTTCTAGTTACACAAATTTTCTACGCGCAGCAGTGACTTTGACTTTGGACAAGCAAGGAAGGGGGGAAAGCTGCATTGTATTTGAATAACCTGAAAAATTTATTGCTGGTCTGACTCGAATTGGCCACAAGGGACTGCCAGTCTGAGGCACTCCTTACGTCATTCACTCTGGGTATTAAAAAGCTAGCATTCTGGTCATATCATTGGGACAGTGAAAACAATGCAGTCCTGATAGAAAAGGGAATAAAAGGTCCCGAAAGAATATAACGATAACGTCATCGCGATCACCTATTGTAAATGCATGCCGCGCATAGGAACCAAAACGTATCGGTCGTCCATCCCCTTCTTGACCCTTTAACCTTCTCGTCCTATACCCTCCCACCTTTCCCATTAATTTCCCATCGGCACTATTCCTTACTTATTTTCTATTCCTCCCTCCTGGTAATTAACGCTTCGTTGCGCAATCTAATAAATTCTTTATCGTAAGCACACGTCGTGAACCCCTTTGGTATCCCTTTGTCCCCCTGATCCCCCATCTTCCAATATTGGGTATGAACCCTAATCCTTTTGTTTTTTCTGTTGCATTATCCTGTTCTCTTCTTCCTTTTTATTACTTACGCCCGTCCTGTTTCTTATGCTCCTTCGCTAATTCAAAATGAAGTTTCTCTCTTTAAATGGAGAAACACTACTAATACATGTATTTAGCATTTACAAGACTGAGACTCACGGACAAAAATACTGCCTATCTATTTCTATATTATTCTGACTATATATTTCAACACGGATGAGTCCGATTCAACGTGATTGTTTTTCTATGTACAATAAGATCAAATATAAGCCATGTACAGAATTAATATACAAAGCATTGCAAAACAATAAGAGCAAAGTACAAAACAAGAACCACAAGAATGGCCAGGTTAGGAATGTATGTCCCACCAAAAGTTTAGCAATTTGCAGGCTACCAGTGCTTTAAATATTTAAACAGGACTGCAGAGTTGGTAAAATATGCACTTTTAAAATTAGATGTAGCGTAGTTCATGTACCAAGGGATATGATTCCATTTTGAGAAGAATCTTAGAATAGCTCCTCTGACTTTCTTTTGGTACCATTTATGAGTTATTTTCATACAGACTGCACACGAGGCCAATTAGAGGAGGGACTTTGGAGGCTCTGTGTCAGTGGCGTAACCAGACCTTTGCCAAAGGGGTGCGAGGAATTTCTGAGGGGCCAAATTTGGGTTCCTTCTCCTTAGACACTTTACAAACGGTCCAGTCCATTGGGGGGGGGGGGGCTCGGCCTGCCCCCCCCCCCCGTGGTACGCCACTGCTATGGTTGCATCTCTGCATGTATTAACACAACACTGTGCACTGATCACCACTGACACCTGCCTGTCTTTTTTTGAATATACCCACTTCGCGAATTATCCTTTTTAATATCGTACAATCTGTATAGATAAGCAACGTCCTGAGAGCGATCACCGATATCTGAATCGTCCATTTTGTTGCCCTTAGGCCTGGAATTCTCCATCAATAAATTTCACAACCTTCGCTTATCATGGCAGATAAAGCTGCCTATACGAGTTATGGCACAAAAGAATATATGCTAGAGGAGCCACGTTTCATGGACTCAATCCACAATGTAAGTTTCCTCCACACACAACTGCCACAGATCGCCTGTGGAACAGTTATTCTGAATCAACTGGTAGCAGTGGCCAAAAATCTCCGGATCTGACCCCTTTGGTTGTTTTTGTTTTGCTTTCTCTTTGTTTTGTTTTTGTCTTATTGTTGTTTGTTTTTTGGTTTCTTATTAGGATTATCTGAAAAGTGAGGGTACGCGACTCCCAGCGATCTGGATGACCTCCCGGAAGGATTTAATTTAAAAGTGGATATTTATAAGACATGACAAGCCGGGGCCGATCGCAGTGCAGTTTCACAATAGCCCGGCTGGCACTGACCGTCAATGCAGAGGGGCTCTTGTGTACACGCCAAATTTAGTTTCAAAACTGTTAAAATCGTTTTGGTATCCTTGTTTCCAAGGTCTAATCATTGGCACAAGTCATATTTCCTCCTCCCTCTTTGCATGCAAAAATAAATCATTAAAAAATGGTACCAAAAGAAACCCAGAAGAGATATTACTAAGAATCCGCCACTCTTGATAACATCAAGAAGTGATAAAAGAAAGGTGTTAGATAGGCATAGCATAGTCTATTTTGTTTTTCTAAGTTAGACTTACATTGTTAGAACAAAATTAATCGAGTTGTTTAAAAATTTAAAAAAAGAAAAAACCTAAAAAATTAAATTTTTAACATTGTTAAAAATTAAACAACTTGTAAAGAAATTAAACAACTGGGTTAAAAGTTTCAAGCACGGTTGTGACTAATTTTTTACACAAGTTGTTTAATTTTATTTTTAAACAAGGTTTAAACCATTGACCAGGGTAAACAGCAGTGCAATGTTACGATTGCGAGTTCTTGAAACAAAAATGTTTTAAAAATTACTTAAAATATGCAATGTAACATTGAATGTATGACAATAAAAAATGAACAATGTTGTTTAAAACTTTAAACAAAACCGCAAGTTTAAACACCCTAGTTTTAAACAGCAAACTTTGAAACAGTGTCTAACAGTCTGTTTGCAGAAAACCGAGGACTCCTGAAAACATGCTCTAATCATTAGTAAGTAAAACAGAAAGAATTAACACTTTATAACTGCAAAGCCTTTTGAGCAATGAGTATGAGTATGCAAGCCAAGTAAGTAGGCCTAGGGTAGACAGCGGGTATCGGAATAGACGGGCTTGACCGGCAAGTTGGGAAAGAACAAGCAGAGAACGAGATATGGAAATATCAAATACACGCAAAGCCTCCTCTTGCATTTCCAACGTATATCTTCCTGGAAACATTACACTTCACTGTAGTTATAGCTGCGTACATTGCGTGATAGCGAGCAACCCCTGAGAAACCCGGGGAGAAAATAACCAAAAATGTTCAAAATATCAAGGACAAGTTTGTAGGGAAGGTACATTATATCATATAGACCCTAGAATTGACTGTATGACCCCTGGGAGTGCATCTGAAAGTTCCAATAATACGGTGTAATGATGAACTATAGTGGCAAATGGAACTAATCCACATATACTGTACCGTGTCCCCCAAAAAAACGCAACACTTGTGACAGGTCACCATAAGTTTTGAACAAATGCATGTACTACTTATTCTTTGTTGTAAGTGGGACTGTTGCTAATGTCCCTGAAAAGTTCATAATGGTAGAGTCAATATTTTTTTACGATATGACCCCAGAAATCAAGTAACCTCCAAGACCCATTACCAATGAGGTGCTATTACTCAAATACGCCTGTACGTCTTTCCCAGTACCCCAATTGATCTCTAAGTCCAACCACCATTTTTCTTCTTTTTTTTTAAGACAGCTACTGCAACAGATATTAACATATGAATGTTTTCATTGGTAATAACATCTAATAAACATGCATTTTAACACCTTTAAAGGATGACATTAGAATGTATCGATCCCAAACTCTTCGTATTCTCCAAATTAGACAACATTGAATTAGAACTAATCATTATCATTATTGTGACGGCACACAAGAGTATTCTTACCCAAAATTTAATGACAGATGAATATACTGATGTTGTTTTAATATGATTTGTTTTTTAAAGTTTTGTAAGTTTTTACTTTATAATGTTAGAAGGTAACATTATTTTCAGTATGTAACAAGCAAGTTGCAGCCAATACAGTATGTAATGTGGAGTTTATCTATGATTTAGCATATTTTTTCTTTGTCTTGAAACGTATTATCACCAATAAATATGTTTTTATATATTAAATAATAATTATGGTAAATGCAGTTATTTGACCCGTAGAAGTTGTTCGGCAAGAAATTTGGGCAAGTAATGTTGATTGCAATCAATATTGTATTTGCATTATGTTCTTCATTGCCAGTCTGTGGTTACCCGCTCCTTTTTGTAAAATGGGTTCCTCGGGTTACTTGATTGTGGGGCAATCTAAAAACATTGACCTCTATCACTATGATATTTACAGGGATTGCACATTTTTAACAGTGTGGATGGATAGGTCTACTGCAGTGCGGGTCCAAATAAAATATGGGACTATTTTGTTGGGAAAGTACTGCATTTTAATCCTATATCATAGTGAGTCCTATTGAGGATATCAGCGAACAATTTGAGAGAAATTCAGACCTGTATTTATATGTCATTGCAAAAAGCTGTCAATGACCAAGAATTGCTTTCCATGTCCGTGTCCTGTCATGCAAGTATATGATAGCATCAAGATATGTGTCGATGGCATGGTGCCATGACATCCAGGTGACAATGATATCCAGGTGGTAAGGACATCGCTACTACAGGTGGCATGTTGCCACATTAGTGGCGTAGTCCCAAAGGTGATGTTGTACTATTCAATTTATAAGCTATGCCAAATTTTGAAGTGTTAATATCAACATAATTTAACATATTAATGGTTTAATATTCATTAATGTTAACGTCTGTTTTAACGTGTTTAGTGAGAAAAACGTGTTTTTAAACGGTTATTGGTATAATTGTATCACAGTTAATGATAAAGATACTACTGACAGATTCAATGAGTTCTTTACTTCTATTGGGAACAATCTTGCTGAAAAATTTGAAAATATTAATCATAATGGTGATGATAATATTCTGAGTAATCATGACACTGCTCACTTTCATTTTAATTATATTACACCAGAATTTGTTTTTGATGAAATTTGTAAAATGGATAATCACAAATCACCTGGTATTAGTAATTTTGATGTTAGGCTTATTAAATTGGCTGCTCCAGTTATATGTAAATCTCTTGCTTATATTTGTAATCTTTCCTTTCATACATCATGTTTTCCAAATGACTGGAAGCAAGCCAAAGTAACTCCTATTCATAAGGATGGTGATAAGTTTGATGTAAATAATTATAGACCAATTTCTGTTCTTCCTATTCTTTCTAAAATTATTGAGCGTGCTGTCCATGATCAACTTTATAATTTCTTAACCGAAAACAATATTTTGAATCCATGTCAGTCTGGCTTCAGACATAATCACTCCACCGCTACTTCTCTTATTGATGTTTCTGATTAAATTCTGAATAATATGAACCAAGGTCTAGTATCTGGAGCTTTGTTTCTTGATCTCAAAAAAGCTTTTGCGGGAGCTTTTGACACCGTAAACTATGACATTCTTCTTCAAAAGCTTTGCAGATATGGTGTCACTGGTGATACTTTAAATTGGTTCAAATCATACTTAAGTGGTAGAATGCAAACGGTTATATTAATGCTACACTTTCTGATTTTAGGCCTGTTAACATTGGCATTCCACAGGGTTCTATATTAGGTCCATTGCTGTATATAATATATGTTAATTTTCTTCCTGAATGTATTGATGGCAAATGTGTTATGTATGCTGATGATACAACTTTACTTTTCACATCAGCAGACTCAACATCTCTTCAGTGTCAGATGAATGATAGTTTGTTGAAAATTGCTCATTGGTTTAAAGTCAACAAGCTCACTCTAAACATTAGGAAAACTAAGTACATGCTTTTTGGAACCAATCATGCCCTGAATAATTTTGATAACATTTCACTTATTTATGGTAATGACACTATTGAAAGGGTCTATAATTTCAAGTACTTGGGGGTCATATTTGATCCAATTTTAACCTGGAGCGATCATGTTGATTATATTTCTTCTATTATTTCTAAACGTATTGGTGTTATTCGTAGAGTTAAGTACTATCTTCCTCCAGCCACTTTAAAATTACTCGCAAATGCTCTAGTTTTTCCACATTTTGATTATTGCAGTCCTGTTTGGTCAAACTGCATCTCTGACCATCGTAATTCTCTCCAAAATTCAAAACAAACTTGCACGTGTCCTTCTGTCTGCGGACATCAGAACATCCATTTCCGATATGATGAACTCTCTTTGCTGGGAGAGATTGAATGAAAGATGGAAGAAACAACTTCTTATAGTTGTTTTTAAATGTCTTCAAAATATTGCTCCATCTTACCTCTCATCTCAATTTATTTTTACTTCTTCAATTCATTCAAAATGCACTAGAAGTCAATCTTGTAATACCCTTGTCTTGCCACCTTGGAATAACAATGCAGGCAAGCGGACATTTTATTATAGAGGTGCATCAGAGTGGAACAGACTTTCATCTGATGTTCGAAGTAATTTGACTTCAATGACTTTAAGTGTGTTCAAGTCCAACATTCGTATTTGATCAATATGCCTTCATCTCAAAATTCCAATTTCATTGGCTGTTTGTTCAAATACATGTGTATCTTTGTTTTTATATTCATGTATATATTGCAATAGTCTTCTTATATAAGTTTTATAGTTTGTAAATACCTGTTCATGTCATACTTGTAAATATGTATCAGGGTCTCATGGGAGACCAGTTTTTGTACATCTGAATTGAGTTACCCTGAATAAAGAATGTTATACTACTACTACTACTACTACTACTAATCTATTGTATAGTGCATTTATACGACGGACGGGTTACCGTTTGCCGAAGGACAAGTTTAGAACTGTCAAGCTTTCGTCCAGAGCAGCTCTGGTTTCTTCAGGACATAACAGGCTTGAGCCAGATAAGTGATAGTCTACTTTAAAGTCTGACTCAGAGATTTCGAAATATTATTTTTTTGAATAATAATGAAAAATAGTCAACTAGAACTAAAGATAGTAACCTAAAATGCACAATTCCGAAATTTGAGATGAATCTTTTTTTTTTTTTTTTTTTTGTAATACCCTTGTCTTGCCACCTTGGAATAACAATGCAGGCAAGCGGACATTTTATTATAGAGGTGCATCAGAGTGGAACAGACTTTCATCTGATGTTCGAAGTAATTTGACTTCAATGACTTTAAGTGTGTTCAAGTCCAACATTCGTATTTGATCAATATGCCTTCATCTCAAAATTCCAATTTCATTGGCTGTTTGTTCAAATACATGTGTATCTTTGTTTTTATATTCATGTATATATTGCAATAGTCTTCTTATATAAGTTTTATAGTTTGTAAATACCTGTTCATGTCATACTTGTAAATATGTATCAGGGTCTCATGGGAGACCAGTTTTTGTACATCTGAATTGAGTTACCCTGAATAAAGAATGTTATACTACTACTACTACTACTACTACTAATCTATTGTATAGTGCATTTATACGACGGACGGGTTACCGTTTGCCGAAGGACAAGTTTAGAACTGTCAAGCTTTCGTCCAGAGCAGCTCTGGTTTCTTCAGGACATAACAGGCTTGAGCCAGATAAGTGATAGTCTACTTTAAAGTCTGACTCAGAGATTTCGAAATATTATTTTTTTGAATAATAATGAAAAATAGTCAACTAGAACTAAAGATAGTAACCTAAAATGCACAATTCCGAAATTTGAGATGAATCTTTTTTTTTTTTTTTTTTTTGTAATACCCTTGTCTTGCCACCTTGGAATAACAATGCAGGCAAGCGGACATTTTATTATAGAGGTGCATCAGAGTGGAACAGACTTTCATCTGATGTTCGAAGTAATTTGACTTCAATGACTTTAAGTGTGTTCAAGTCCAACATTCGTATTTGATCAATATGCCTTCATCTCAAAATTCCAATTTCATTGGCTGTTTGTTCAAATACATGTGTATCTTTGTTTTTATATTCATGTATATATTGCAATAGTCTTCTTATATAAGTTTTATAGTTTGTAAATACCTGTTCATGTCATACTTGTAAATATGTATCAGGGTCTCATGGGAGACCAGTTTTTGTACATCTGAATTGAGTTACCCTGAATAAAGAATGTTATACTACTACTACTACTACTACTACTAATCTATTGTATAGTGCATTTATACGACGGACGGGTTACCGTTTGCCGAAGGACAAGTTTAGAACTGTCAAGCTTTCGTCCAGAGCAGCTCTGGTTTCTTCAGGACATAACAGGCTTGAGCCAGATAAGTGATAGTCTTGTTCGTACATAATCCAGGTATTTTATCTCCATGTGTGTTTTTTTTTTTTTTTTTTTTTGTCAACTAGAACTAAAGATAGTAACCTAAAATGCACAATTCCGAAATTTGAGATGAATCGGATTTTTCGTTTTGATGCAGTAACCATTTATGTGTAGTATTACGTCCCATAGGATACTCTGTATAAAAAAAATTCCGGATCCGGAATTTTATAACAAAGTTGTGATTTTCTATATGAAGGAATTCGATTTAAGCTTAGCAATTTCACACAGTGATTAGTATATGGACAAGCATTATGTACATGCAAAAAACACCATTTTTTGGAAATTGAGGGCGCCCTCCTCAGGAAATCTCTGAGTCGGCCTTTAAGTCACACCTCAGATTGTTCGTACATAATCCAGGTATTTTATCTCCATGTGTGTGTTGTGTGTGTATGTATGTATGTATGTATGTGTGTGTGTGTGTGTGTGTGTGTGTGTGCGCGCGCGTGTGTGTGTGTAATAATTATGCTTGTAAATATCTAATTTGTGTGTTTTGTGTCCGTGTTTGGGATTTCCCAACCCTGTCCTGGGTTTTCTGTACATTTTGGTTGGTTTTATTTTAATGAATAAAGAATGACTGAATAACAAGGGCCAACATATCCAGTCCATTTTGTTCAGTTTATATTTTTTCAGCAGGCATGAGACAGTCTCATCTGTAGATTATGGGGGTAGTCTTCAATAGTGAGCACGGTTCTTTTTAGAGCCATCATATCAGTAGGTATAGGGGGTGGTCTACATGGTTCATTGTGTCTTGAAGAAGTTGGAGCAACTCCTACAGAACGCTTGGCAGTTCCAGATTCAGGATTCAAAATTTGAGCACTGAAGTCATGCCTCACGTAAGAAAGTGTTTTGTATCATTGTTATACTCTCATTTTTGTTAAATAGGCGATCAAGGTTGCACTCCATGCAAATATCCTAGTGCAGTCCTTTAATCCCCACTACGTGCATGGGTATCTTACCCCGAATTCTTTACACTTTACCTTTTACCTAAAGGCATGTCGAACTGTCTTCATCCTTTACTCTTCTTTTTTCGAAATGATACTGTCTATATTTCAGTGTACACATAAATTAAGAGCTGATAAAGTTGGAAACAAAACTACACGGTTGAAATAAAGTATTAAAACAAATGTTCACATATTTCATTTCAAAATCAGAACATGTCATTCAGACATGACTATATTCATCATAGGAAGTTTATATCTATATTCGGTAATAACAAAACATGCTAAAGGGGAGTCAATTTATCAATTCAAAATGTTCCATCATTTTGAACTATTTTTAGTTCTTCTTCATGCCTTAAGGGTTTACATAACATCTATCAAACCTCCAGTGACAAGGCCACTTAATTAGGTCAGCAGTTTCCATTTTGACTTTAAAAACTACATACGGTTGACATTTTGACCCTTAGTTTTAACAGTAACCGTAGTTCCGGGGAACGAGTGGGAATGCAACGGTTGTCCCTTGCTTGAGAGCGTGCAGGATGGGAGATATGTTTGGACACGGAACCTGTAAGTTTTTGCTTAAGCACCTCTGGGAATAATTTCATGAAAATTATGGTCTGCAAAAGTTGGCGTCGAGCTGGCGGAATATCTGTAGGCCTTCAGTTAGAAAATAATGATGGAAAACATTGGCTTCATAATTGGCTTCATAAGTTCTCCATAAATGGACCATTGTTGACAGAAGTGTTGGGCGTGGCGGCGAAGTGAGGAAAAGAATCGCAAATTGAGATGTAGCTAAGTGTAGGGCAACGTTTCTGTATATGTATACTTCAAAAAATGATGATATTGAAAATAAGACATAGCCCAAAATTTTAAGAAAATCGAGAAGAGATAATTTTCAAAACATTTTGATGTTTTTCCTTGTTTTGGTTTTCGTTCATTTTTGTTACTTCCTTTTTCGTTTCTTACCTTCATTCTTTCGTCTTCTTTCCAACCAGTGGCGTAACCAGCTTTTTTTTTTTTTTTTTTTTTTTTTTTTTTTTTTTTTTTTTTTTTTTTTTTTTTTTTTTTTTTTTTTTTTTTTTTTTTTTTTTTTTTTTTTTTTTTTTTTTTTTTTTTTTTTTTTTTTGGGGGCAAGATTCCCCACGGGGGGGGGGCAGCTGCCCCCGACCCCCCTCTGGTTACGCCACTGTTTCCAACAGGCTCAAAATGCTACTACCAAACTTGGTCAAGCACTGGCCCAAACCTACCTACCTTCTCCTCCTCCCCCCCTCTCTCTCTCTCTCTCTTTCCTTCTTTCTCTCTCTCTTTCTTTGTTCTTTCTTTCGTTCTTTCTCTCTTACGTTCTTTCTTTCTTTCTTTCTTTCTTTCTTTCTTTCTTTCTTTCTTTCTTTCTTTCTTTCTTAGTCCTTCTTTCTTTCTTTCTTTCTTTCTTTCTTTCTTTATCGTTCCTTCTTTCTTCTTTCTTTCCTATTTTTCGTTGTTCTCGTTTTGTTACTCGAAATATAATTATATATATCAATAACGATATTTTGTAGACCGTTATCTTTGTAGTCAAAGATATTTAAATGGTAACATACAAAAACCTTACACCATTAGGATTTCTAGTCTAGGATTGCAGAAAAGGTGAAGGTCGCGGCACGATATCTCCAGAAATAAACACCCAGCATTCCATAAATTTGTTGTCACTTCTGACCATTTCGTTTTCCCCACCTTCATTCCTGTCATTAAAAATGCAACGTAAGAGCATATTAAAATTACACACGCCCATATCATATAAGATGTTTTTCACCAAATATGCCTTTTTACCTACGCAAAACGGTGAACGATCTCCCGAGAGTATACTCATTCGTGCCACCTTTATCATGCTGAAAGAAGAGCATTTTTTAAATGATTATCTAAGAGGTTTATTTAAAAATTTAAGACCTATATAACTTGAACCATTTAATTAATTAATTAACAACTTGTTGGATCTAACTCACTCCGTAGATAACAAGCTACAGGTTGCGCTATATACAACCGCAAGAGGTGATAAACCTTCTACCATTGCTTCCGATTAAAAACATTTCTACTTTCCCCTTGTCAGCTTTTAAAGGCCCGAGGCAACATTGTACAAGTTTACCCCTTCACGCCCCGGACACTCAAAGTTGAGCGCTGTAGCCCTTAATTAACGGTCTAAATCTTAAAGTGGAAACATCCTAAATCTGTTTGTTTTTAACCCTGTAGATATTGACTGTTTAAACCAATTAAGAAAATGAAGTAAATAAGACATCTCAAATGTTTTCTACTTTCTCGCTGATAAAACACTATGGCTGGTATTCTGAAAGGGAGTCTAACTTTAGACCTGGGTTTAAACCAGGGTTAGCCCCCCCCCCCCAGAGTGGACTTTTTTCCTTTCCAAATACTGTGAACGTTAAATGTAACGGGTGAGAAAATTCCTCATGGATGGACCGGAACGGCCCATTCATGAGGAATTTTCTCACCCATTACGACACATTTTTAGAGTATTTTGAAAGGATAAAGTCCACTCATTTAGGACTAACCCTGATTTAAACCCAGGTCTAAAGTTAGACTCCCTTCCAGAACACCTGCCTATGTGTCTCAAGAAAATATTTACAGGCTTTCAGAATGATTGTACCCATCGATACCCAAAATTAATGAATAGCTTTTCACAATAATAATCAACTACATTAGTTTAATTGGAATCACAACACTAAATAAACTCAGTGTAGCAGACGACGTTAGAGCCAAAGCAGTGTTGACGAAATTTTCCCTAAATGAGGAGTCATTAATGTTGATAAGTTGTGAAATGAATAGCTATTAATCATAATATTTGGACTAGTAACAAACCATTTGAGTGGTAAAGATTTTGTCTGTGACAATCTTTGTATAATTTCTGAGGCTTTTGGGAAAACTGCAATTCTAACTTCTAGTAAAGTTTCAAAGTAGGAGTGGGCGGGATTGAAAACATGCAAACCTTCGATGCTCTGTATAGTAGCTCAAAAAATCAGCCCTCATAGCTCCTCATCATATGACTTTTTTCATTTTTGTTGAAGAGGTATAGTCCTAACCTTCCCCAAATCCAGTTTAAGTTGGAAGAACCAGTCGCTTTATAGCCGGGAAAATGACGTTTGATGAGAGATCACTCTGTACACAAGTCTATGGGGAGTTATTTGGCGATGTGACTTTAAAGGTCCATGGCCCGATCGCTAATAGCCTCGTCCCCAGGGACCCCGATTTTACCGGAAGTGGTCCAAATTTTGATATCAGAAGAGAGCTAATATTTTTCTCATTTACCCTGTGAAATCTTAGGGCTAAAGGATGTTTGGTTTGGATGTTATGAGCGATAATGTGCCCCATTTTGGTCGACCAATATTAGTTTAACACAGTACTCTATGGGGATTGCAAAAACACGTTTTTAGTTCTCACATCAAAACGAGTTGAAATATCGGCGCGAAACTTTACAGATGGGGTTTTGGGGTGAAGGCCATTCTATCAAGAGCAAAAACTTATAGACTTAAATCGGGCCATCCCCCTTTAATACTCAACTTTACCATACTGTAACCTATCATAAGAATTTTGAATCATGACAATCAACGTGAAACTACACTCAATTGTGTAAGAGACATTTATTTCATCCTTTGAGCAAAGAATGCACGTGCGTGTTCACCTCTTTCTTACACTGCAAAAACTAGGGTGTTAACTTTAACACCGTAGGTGTTCATTTCAACACCCTCCTGGAATCAAAAGGAGACCGCACCACTGGTGTTAGTTTGGCCATGTTAGTGTTAAATTCAAATTTTGGCGTTACAATGTATGATACACTACATGTCGGTGTTAATTATTTTGTTAACACTGTCGGTGCCAAATTGTCACTACTGGTGGTAATTTAACACCCTTCTGGAATCAATACGGGACCGCACCCTCTGGTGTTAATTAACATTAAACTTTGGTGTTAACATTTATATTTGTAACGTCTGATATTTTAGTAGAAAGTGTTTGATTTGTAACTGCTTACTTTTAACATTTCATAAGCAGATCACCAAAATGCATAATTAAAATTTTGCAGCAACACCGAGCGGTATTAAATTCTAAATTTCAACACCAGAAACTTATGCTCTTATTCTTTTTAAAATGTTGTCAAATTGCATATCTTATTCTATATTAACTGTTAATATATTAGTTGTAATGTATATGCACATATATTACTGTAAAAACAGTAATTAGAAATTAAACATCTATCTAAACACTTTTTGCACAACATTTTTAAACATTTGGAAGTACCTAATGTCTAAACACCTTTTTTAAAATCTAAACATGTTTAGCATTTGACGGTAGATATTTAGCCAATATGACATGTTTAATACCTAAACATTGATTTACACCACGTTTCTAAACACTGTTTTTACAGTGTTGTTCATAATTAAATGGCTAAATATAAACGCTTTGTTCAGTAACGTAAAACGCTATATAAATGCCTGTTATGCCGTGTTAAGAAGACCAGATGGTCCGGGGTCAATCGATAATGGGTAATTGGTAATCTGTAATCGATTACCATTGCCTTGTAAATAAAACTTCTGAAGTGTCATAAGTAGAGGCAATAAACACTTGGAATAACCAGACAAAGAATTTTAAGTCAGTTGCATAAAAATCGAAGCACTCTAAAACTTTCACCCCAAAATGACCTTGAATCATGATAAAAGTATAGCACATAGGATGTAGACCCTCTCATGGTCTGTGGTATAAACGACTGGTAATGAAGACTACAATCTTTCTGAGTCAACGAGTGGCATTTTGAATTTTGTTAAATCAGTGGACAAGCTGGTTCGTATGAGGGCGTATGGGCGGCCATTGGGCCGATGCCCAAGGTTGCAGGGAGGGCCCAGCCTGATTTTTTTTAGGATTTTAGTTTTATTTGTTTTGCATATACATTGGATGCATCGTGTTGGTGAGTGCAATTCCAAATAAATAAATAAATAAGTTTGATTTTATGTTAATTGAACCTACTGTGCCCTGAATCCGAGGACAGAGCCGAGACTGTGGAACAGTCTAATAGGATGTAAATCGGACAAATCTTATTTTTTAATCCTTATGACCTAATGAATAGGTTGGTATATGTTTTCATCGGGGAGGTTTTGAAATATTGAACCTTGTATAAACCCTTCCCCCTTTCAAACACTCATAAAGAGTTTCCCCACAGAGGATTTTAGCGGATTTATAATATGTTGTTCTATGACACACTTCATTCCATTATAGACTGTTGTTGTGTTTTTTCAGTAAAATTGTTACGAATACACTGCAAAAATAATGTCTCTGCTATCACATCTTGTGTTTAGACAAGGTGTAAAGAAACCGTAAGTCCCCCGTGACAGAATGTCCTAGCTTGCATGTTAACATATACGAAAAAACGCGACCTTGTAGACGAGGCAATTGGTAACAGTGCCGAATGTGTGCAACACACAATGGAGAACCCAATAGAGAGATGCTCGATGGGACTCTACATCTAGATATGTCTTATACGAGGACACGACTAAATGTCTTTTAGCTATAGGCATACGACTTGCTTGTGGACATGCCTTATATCCTTCTTTTGACAATCTCAAAAGTATAGTATAATTATAAGAGAGCACTCGTGGTCTAGTTGAAAAGCGCAGGACTCGTGTTCATTTAGACCGTTAAAATCGTGAGTTCGAGCCCCACTGTGGTCAACGTGTTTGTATCCCTGGGCAAGATACTAATCCGGGATACTAATCTCAAACTGTTAGGGGATCTAGTGGATTGGTTTGAGCGCGCGCCTAATAGGCGACGGGCTAGATGAAACTAAAATTATTCTGTGATGACTTCCTAGTAGCAGCAAAATAAATGTTAAGACTCTTTGCTCTTATGTAAACCGCTATATTAAAATTTCCGCATAATTTTTATAGTGTCTTGTTTTTTACCATCGGAGACATATTTTAATCTTGGTTTCAATTAAAATCATAGCCAAAGTACTATTTTCTGCAATAAATTGCCAACATTTCATAATAATATGCTCACAACTTCTAATAAGCTCAATATGAGCTTTGATATTTCAATATTGAGATAAGACATTGATTGCAGGAATTAAATCCCAGTTTTAAAGAGGTTTCCTTTGGTGTCATTGCCCAAATTTCCCCAATTTGACGGTGAGATTCTGCAGACCATCGAATCAGGATGTCTATTTTTTGCATCCATACTTACCAATACAACATGTACAATGTATTCCATATGGAAGCATTACAAACATTTAGTAGAAGCTTATCAATCAGCTAGGTATTGCTTTTTTGACAAGAATCGGATATCAGATTAGACACAACGTTTTGGCACAAGTACGTGGTCCAATGTTAATATCTTCTATATCGTCTGAGCTCGATGAGTCCGGGATGAGGCGAATCAACAAACATAATTGGTTTCACCTTTATATTTAGCCTTTCCTTCGTGAAGAAGCAATACGGATATTGAAAAAGTCCCGATGTATTTTAGCAATATCAACAACATGAATGTGATTAGTTTCAAAATAAACCTTTAAGAATGTGTTTATGCAGTTATTCTAATCAAATTGCACTAAAGAAGAGAAATTTGTCCTCAAAGTGATACTCTAGTTAACAATATCGAATCTTTGCCTCGAGATGATCGAGAAATTAAAAACAAAACAAAAATATTGCCTCAACTGGGAATCGAACCCGGTCCATTAAACGGGCGCGTGTATAGAAGCTCAAGTGTATCACTTTCAACTTATGTTGAGATAAGGAGCGTTATTTCTAAATAACTGTGCGTTAACGGGAGATAATACTGTTAACTTGAGATAATAAAGCTAAACCTCAAATGAGGAAGTCTTATCTAGAGATAAGGAAGGCCTCGAGATAATCTTTGTATCTCCAGTTAACAGTGTTATCTTTAAGAAGGGTCCCCTTTTCTCGATCGAAATAAGGGACCTTATCTCGAGATAAGGTTGAAGAGAGTTTGTGGGGCATCCATGTGGCCGTAAAAAACAAGTTGCCCATTGTAAGTGGCAGGTGTGCTATGGAATGTCTAGGTATCCCAAGACGGTTTATAGGAGTAAATAGTGTGCAGAAATCAGGACTCAGACATTGCAGGCATTCCACAGCACTCCTGTGGCTAACAATAGATGACTTGTCAATATGGCTCAACATAGATGCCTCCACATATGCTAATCAGCTTATCAGATTATATACTGTGTGGAAAGACAATCAGACCCAGACAATATTGACATTCCACAGCACATACCTTACAAACACAAATAAACGAGCCTTGTGCACAAGTGATCTGAATTTTATATAACAAAACAGATTTAATGAATTTGTTCAGATTGGATCAAGAATTTGGTATGTCCAAAGTACAATTATCTATACAATTCAAAATTACACTATCAATTCTAATCTTACTCAGAATTCATTTATGTCTCCAACTAAAAGTAGCGTTGCAGTTCAACGTTGATATGTCCTCACAGCGAAGACTCCAAAATGACAGTATGCAAAGTCACGCTTGAAAATCTTCAAGTAATATATTCCATGGGAATCTTCTCAGTCCTGAAGGTAATTTTGTCCAGCAGTTCAAGACGACAAGGTTAAAAAAAGTCCCTCGACGACACTAATATTCCACAGTATATCAGTCCAAGATAATCACCACGATTTCTATCTGTCCACAATTTGGAATCCTATTTTGATTCCCAGCACTTTTGCTTCAAAGATGACAGTAGGATAATTACAGCGACTCTGCTCACATGGCATTATAAATCCGGGCACTAGGTACTTTACGTCTGCTCCTCAAGGCAGAGTAACACTAGCTATGACTTCTAGCTCCTTGTTACTATTGGTGCTGGCGGCGAGACTTAACTCACATCTCCATTATATACTGAACTTCACAAGTTCCCGGATTCTTAAAATAGACATTATACCACAGAATCAAGCATAAACATAACCGTTGCACATAGCTTAACAAATTGGAATTCACATAAATTAATATCATCTGACTTTACATCACTTCCATATATAACTTTATGGGGAATCCCAGATCAGGCATGGTTTTGATCTTAAAGCATAAACAATTGACTCAGTTCCTAATTTACTCAAGTATCTTGTGGAATTCCCACTTCCTCTATTGTGCAATCTATCTAACAGGTCATTTTGCACAAAAACCTATAGGGGAATTCCATTCTCTTTTCAACATAAACAAAGTAACTTTTCCCGTGAGAAATCTTTTCCTCAAATAAAATTGAGACAATAATATTTTAAATCAAATGTGAGGGTCTTCTTCTTCTTCTTGCACGTATGAGCAGCAGCTAACTATGTGGCTAAGCGTGACCAACTCACTGTTGATTGGTTGGGGTGTAAAATCTGGTCCACAACGGTTTGGACGAAAGGTAGTGGCCCCCCCCCCCCCCCCCACTCATTGAGAATGTGATCCGCAGCCTATGATGGAGAACCACATTGCAGGCTGGCGATGGCCGCAGCCCCCATCGTTGCATATTCTATTGAAGCGAACCGACTCCTGTGCGAATCCGGTTAAGGTGACCCATTCCTTTGCGAGGGCGATTGCTGCCAGGTGGTAGTGGGGGGTCGGTTGTGTCTTAGGTGTAATAGAGAGTTGATCAGGTCTTTGGGGTATCTAGCCAGGCAGTAATCCATGTCCCTGTATATGTTGAAAAGGGAACTGGAGAAGTTTAGCGTCAGCATGTCGGCAGAAAGGTCGGCGAGAAGGCAGTCTCTGTCTACCGATTTGGTGTTATTCTTTGACAGTGTTATTGCAGCAGGTGCGTGTTGTCCAGCATGGCCTTAATTCACTAGTTTTATTGTGTGGTGTTTCCTTCCGAAGTTACTGAGGTGCAAATGCCCTTTAAAAGCACTGGTAGGAATTCAGAAGATCGGAAGACAGAAGGCCAGCATTGAGATGGTTTCTCAAGGATCTCGTTGAGTTACTGGGTCCCCAGCTCTTGTGTGACTGGTTGCACATGCTGGGCCGGCATATTCAGCATGCGGTATACCAGAGCCAAGGCATGGTGCGTAGGGCGTTGCTGGCCCCCATGAAATCCCAGCAATCGGCAAATGAGTTATTCCTCGAGATACCCTTGGCGCATACGGACTCGAGGTGTTTTTCATGTAAGTGACGGCTGCCGTCAAGCTTCACTCCCATAGGGTTTGGTGTAGGATTGTGTGGAAGAGGTCACTCCATGAGGTTGATTGAAGCTTGCGATGAGTCCTCTTGGTGCTGAGGTGAAGGCAGTAGCGGTGGTCTTGGCTTTCGCTCAGCTTCCGTCTCCATGTCTTGAGATATGTCTCTGCAAGTAGGGCCCCATGTCTGTAGTAAGTGTGCTTTCTACCCCTGTCCAGTCGCTGTCCGAGTGGAGGAGGCAAGATCGTCGGCGTAGCCATTTGGTCTAGGATTGGTTGTTTGAGGGAAAATCGCTGATATACAAGTTTAACATCATAGGAGCCAGTACAGATCCTTTTGGTACTCCGTTCTCAGACGACGCATGACGACTTCTCTGCCCATCACTGGTCTTGAGAATAAAGCTGCGGTTTGCAAGCATGTTACAATATATTGTTACAAGTGACGATCCGGATGGTCCTAAGAAGCTTGAGTGTCAGGCCCCTGGTGCCACACGGTGTCATATCTGGTGGCCGTAAGAAGGTGCACCAAGATGACGCCTGCCTTAAGGCGCTTTTCATCAGAACTTCTCTCAATTCATTTGGAGTTTTGTCAATCTGATGGACGGTGCTCCGGCCACGGCGAAATCCTGCTTATTCGTCAGGCAGATGGGGATCGACGACGGGCTCCAGCCGTGCCAGGATCACCTCTCAAGGAGTTTGAAGGAGACCTACAGTAGTGATAGTTGGGGCGGTATTCTTAGGGTTGTCGACAGGTTTGTTTGGTTGGAGGGCGATGATAGTATCTCTCTCTCCAGATCTGGGTAGGACTGGTTGGTAAGGGCAACATGTGTAAACTCCTGGAGCCAATCTTGACATCGTGGGCCGCATTGGCATCATGAACTCTACTGGTATGTTCTCAGGCCCTGGGTCTTTCCATCTCGCTTTAGTTGGCTGATAGCAGAGGATTGAAGTGACCCGTCCACGGGGGGGTAGCCGGGGGCTCGACGAAGTTGGTGATCTCTTTTTGGACAGAGCGAGTGTGATCCTTATCATGTCTTGAAAACGACCATTTGCGAGGAGTTCCTCGGCGATTGAATTGGCAGTCACTGGATATTTCGATGGTTTGGAAAGTCTGCCGGTGAGGCGTTTATAGTCGTCCAGGCCCTTCCTGCTGAGTGGGGTGGTGGGAAAGGTCCCCCCCCCCCCACCCGATTCCTTGGACCTGTCCCTCCAGCGCTCACGGCGTTTCCTGTCGAAGCAGTTGTCAGAATCTAAGCCTGGATGAAGCTTCATTCCCCGGGTCAGAATTCAGGAAATCATGTAAAGAGTGTCCTCATTCCTCACCCCAAGATGGGATATAACTTGCGACGGCAGCCACATGAGATGGTCTATCTTTGTCTATATTAATAAAGATTTTGTGAGGTAATTAATCACTTGTCAATTTTTTGGCCCACATGGGGCCTCCACAAATGCTGTCAGCTTATCAGATTATATATGCTGTGTAGAAAGAAAATCATAACCCAAGACAATGCAGAACAGTTCACAGCACATCCTTGTTTTTTGTCTAAAATGGGTGACATGTCAATATGGCCCAACATGGAAGCCTGCACAGATGATATTATGCGGTTTTAGTTTTAGAGATGTTTTTTCAATTATTGAGAAAGAATGGTTATGTAATATATACTTCAATAACAAATATAAAATTTTTTAGGTTTTTTCTTTTTTTAAAATTAATTATAAAGGGAACTCGGAAATCTTTATAACTAATTATGTGCACAACGTACTCGTCTATACATCATGTTACCTGATCCCCGCGGTATAATTGAGCTTCAGCCAGTCCAAGGTTCTGTTAGAATATGGCCACCCGTGGCGTAGGTAGGATTTTCATATTGGGGGGGGGGGGGGCACAGTGTAGCATCTCAACAGACAGAAAATGGGTAGGGTCCAGGGGCCCGCCTTAGGGCCCCTGTTGGGGTTCCAGGGGCGAAGCCCCGCTGTGGGGGGCGAGGGGGCGAACCCCTCTGAAAATTTTGGGTTTTATATGCTTTAAAGGTTCGAGGGTAAGTTGTGTACGATTTGGTAAAATTTAATGTCGCACGCTGTAAATTGAACTTTAAACCTATACTTGCCGACAATCCGGCCTGAAAGCGCCATGACCTGAATTTTTCAGTGAATCGACGGGCTCATCTCAACCGACGAAATCAATTATTGGGGGGGCCGCGGCCCTCCTGCCCCCCCCCCCCCTCTGGCTACGCCACTGATTGCCACCCAATCTTCATTCTACAGGGTGAGTCAAAAAAAACTTGACCATGATGTGTCCGCCATTTTGAATTTTTGAAGTAAAAAATATCTAACATTTTTGTTATTCATCTAAAAAGCTGGGTTCATTATCTTTAATTACGGCAAAGATTCATCCACATCGTAGGTTATAGACGACGCTACAGTCGTTTGAATCAAGTAGTCGGGTTTTATTGCTTGCCACGGATTCACATTGAAATGACGTCGTTCAGCGAAGGAAATCAGTTCAGGCCAGTCCAAATAGAATGAATGCGGCCTTAACCCAACACTAATTGCAACAGAATCCAATTCAAAAATGTATTGAGAATACCTTAAAAATAAACATATCAAAAAGTCTACTAAAATCAAAGGAGTGGAAATATAGTTGTTAAGGGGGTAGGTTTATACAGGGGTCAAAATATGAAAAGTAATCAAAACGCGTCGAACGTATGCCCAACGTGTTTGTTACATTGCCAGGATTAAAAAAGGGATAGGCCATATCTGCAGGTTGTAGGTCAATAGTTATGAGTCAAAATAGGTTCAAGGTCACAATGGGGGTACATTTTCAGATTATTCTCGTTCTTAAAAAAAATGGTTGTCAAATTGTTCGTCTAATGGTACAAACCCTAAAATATAATGGTTGCACCATCTATAAGATTCGTTGCGAATTGGACGCAAAACGTGACTGGGGGCTACAGGGTCTATGAGGTCACTAGTATAGCTCTGTAATCTTATATAGAAAGTTCAAACAAAGAATCTATTTACCTTTACCCAAAAAGCTACATTTTGTATATTTTGGACAAATTTAACAGTTACAACCAGTCCGATCAAAATCGGACCATTACGATGTGAATTTACCCCAGGATGACCTGGAATGTTATGAGCCTATGTACTAAAATATAATTGCGTGATGATAGGGCAAACTTATACCTTTTTTAAACCTTAGCAGTAGCCAAGTAAATGGACAGCATTTAAATCAATTCGAACAAATTTCGTTAAGGCTTTTTACTCCTGTACAAACGTTGCCCCATTATTTCTACAATAGGTCCCACTAGGTTGATTTTGGTAGACTTTTGTAGTATATTTATTTTTGGGACGATTCAGAGTATATTATTAACACCAAAATTGTTCTGTTGCAATTTGTGTGGGGTCAAATATAAATGATTGGGACTAGTGTCAAGAGAAAATCAGGGCTATTTGATTCACTGCAGATTCTTGATTGAAAGACTGTAGGCTCGGCTATACTTAACCGATTGCAATGATCTTTGCAGCAAATTAAAGATAAGGAAATAAGCTTTCCGCAGATACCACATATAGTAGATATTATGTTATTTAAAAATTCAAAATGGCGGACACAATTCAGGGTCAAGTTTGGTTGACTCAACCCTGTATAAAGTGCACATGTTCGTTTGTCTTCGTCTTCTTCTTCCCCTCCGCTAGAAAATTCTTTATCTCCGACATTTAAAACAAAGTAATGCTCAAAACCACGGGAAAATAAAATGTAGAACGATAGTAGATTGAAATGAAATAGGATACTTACCTGGATTAATTACCTGGACATGTATTTACTAGGATTCCTGAAATAAACGCAATTATTGTCTCATTTTTAAAATCATTTTGAATTACTTTGAAAATAAACAGAAATGATATCTTCATTTAATATTTTGAATTTACTCTTAATATTGGAAGGTAGTATACAGTTTTAAACAAAACTCGTGTACACACAGAATTTCAACAATTCAGAAAGTAATAATTTCTTGTATTTATGTTATTCATTAAAACGACAATAAAAAAAGAAAAGAAATAAATAAACAAATGGTACGCATAGAATATATATATATGTCCAAAAATATTGTCTTGAAGAAGATACCTCACTTAGTTTCACATTTTCCTATTATTTTGTCCAGAAAGACTCCGAAATTTGTGTTGCAAGTTACAACGAGATAAATTGGGCTAAAAAATAAAGGGCATAAAACGATAAATCTAAGAAAACGAAGCGCTCTTATCTCGGCCCCGAGCCGGAATACTATGAAAAACTTCCAACATGGCTTCGGAACCAAGGGGGGGAAAACATACTTATAAAGGATATGAACATTGCAGGAGATAAAGGTGTGTATTTTCGCCAGGTAATATCTCCAGGAATGCTACAAATTATCCTATACATCAACACCAGTATTATATTTCATGATGATATATGCATGACCACACTGGTGTTCAGGGTTCCTGAATTCTTCTTGATCTTCGATACATGTGACCCGATTTTTTTTTTAGATCATGACTATCCTATAAGTTATACAAAATTAGATGGTACCAAAAATCGTTAGCTTGTGGGCGGTATAATAAATTGGTATAAATATTTAAAAGCGATTGACATCCGGCTGTTTGTAACTCTATACACTTTGCTTTTTTAAAGAGTTGCTAACTTTTAGCCTTGTGACGAGGCGGCTACAGAGCACCAGACTGCAGAGTTGAAACATGGGTTCAGAATGGTCGGTTGTGTTGTAGCATTTGCATGGCCGTAATGTAATCAGGCACAACCATCAGTAACGGACTTTATCGGGGCATTGATGACATTCATAGGTTTTGGGAACGGTGTTTGTTTTACGTGGCTCCCGGGGGATTAGTCTCGCTAGAACTGATGAGAAATTAAAAATAATTGGTATATTGAAAATAAACTTGGCGCGGACAAACTTGTCAACGTTTCCCGTCGCGCTTTATTTGAACCTTTTAAGATTAGTTAATCTTGTAGGTTTGGGAAATTTACGTTCAGAATATTGCAGAATGCGATTGCTAGGACAGGTTTATAACTCATGATGTCTAACGTGACCATTAAAAAAAATCCGAATTAAACCAAATTGTTTGGAAACACATTTGCGATAAGCGGTTTTAAGGATTAATATTTGTAAATGTTATAAGGTTCCACCTAATCGTAAGATCAAAATGGAAGCGAACTGCTGTTCAAAAGTAGGTTTGGAATTGCAAACATACTACACGTAGCCATAGTAAAGTCACGTTTAGGAAACAATACACTAACTAACGTTCCAATAAAGTTGAACTCAGTTCAAAGTCATACCATATTAAAGCTCTGAAGTGTTAATTAATGTCATCTTGAAGTTAAAAGTGGCATTTCGTGATCCAAGGCCCCTTACCTTTAATCTGAAGCGCTAGCCATTGTATTGTATCTGTGCCTAATATGACGCAAATTCGATTATCTCCGCAAGAAATTCGCAATTTTGTTTTTCTGTCCATAAACGGACAGATATTACAGCACAATGGCCTATATGGGACATTGTGATGCAAACATTTGCTCATACACCAAACCGCAAAGATCGCTTTCAACTGAAATTTTTGATAATGAGCTTTTCTCAAGGATATCGAGTAAACAAGAAATAAAACAAAAGGTGCTAGAATAACGAAATGCACCTTTAATATACTCTTGGATTATTTAGATCGACCAAACACCCCTTTTCTTCAAAATAATTTAATAACAACACTTGCTTTAACCACTCGATTTTACGCAGTTACCTTCACAGAACATACATTTCAGCCTTTTGAAGGTATACATACATTTTTCATCAGATTCATAAGGTTAGTATGATTTCCATCCTGTAACCGGTGTTCGCATTATGAATCACACAACATCGACATTGTGATAAGATAACCGCCATTTCATTACCCAAATATAAAATTGGATCAGGTAGAATTCACGCGGCTGATTTCATATTGACCCTATGAATTCCAGCAGATATTCAACATTATGTAAAATAAGAGGAAAACAGTCTCATAGTATGTTTGTAGGGTTGCTGTCGAAGATTTGCCCAGTGTTCTAAGAAAACGGTTAATATGTACACGGGGTGAATCGGGTGGAACACGACTTCAGAAAAGAGGGACCATCAAATTTTAAATGTAGAAATTCGAGAGAAAGATAACACGAAATGTTGGAGCGAATGCGAGGGGAGGGTACGTGATTTTTTCGTCCTCATGGTGTAAATATTGATCGGTCCCTAACCCCACCGCGGCACACCCCTAAAAAAGAAACCACTATGGCGAACTATCGTCACATCACTATTAAAATGTTCTGACAGTTTGATCATTTTAAGATATTGGCTTTTAGGGTCTAAAAAGAAAAACAAAGGCCCGGAATTTTACCGGAAGTGACAAAATTTAGATGTCAAAGAAATCAGAAACCATGCATTATATATCTTTTCAAAGTGTATAATACAAAAATGACACCAACAGGAGTGTTCAGATTCACTTAGATGAGCAGATACTATCTGTTCTGACCAGGCTGGTAGAGAATTATGACACCCGGCCCAAGCACTAACAAACTTTTACCGGACACCCAACAATATTTATAAAGGAGTCTAGGTTCGCTGTCGGGAACCGCTACTCCATTGCGATATACACGACGATGTAGAACTGTGAAAGATTAATCCTCAAACCACCAACAAATCGAGGCACGTGCTAATTACAACGTGACACCATGTATAATGCATGTCATGTGATCTATTCCAACCAATTACTGCACGGGGTCGTGTGGAAAGAGCAATGCGCTGTGACACGAGGTTTCGATAGCCAATGTGAAATGAAGGGAAAAATACGGAATATCGGAACTAGCAAAACGGTATGATGGAACGATGTCATGGCTGGGAAATATTTGAAGTCGTGTGATTTTGCCTTGTGATTAGTAGTTATTGTTAATAGGAACTAGCCTGAAATTTAACGGTATTTCATTTACCGGTGAGCGTACAGCAAAAGACGGCAAACGGTCGTTTTCTATTGCAAGTGGTTTACCGGTAAATACGCGTGCAACTGTGAACAGATCGACAACGGACTTCGAATTTACCGGGGAAGGTCATACAAGATCAACCGGTCAAGGTCTCACCGGATTCACCTTTAAAGGTGGATGACCCGATTTAAGTACATAAAGTTGTCATTTTATATGGCATTTACTCCAAAACCCCACTGTGAAGTTTCGCGCCGATATTTTAACCCGTTTTGATGTGAGAGCTAAAAACGTGATTTTGTAATCCACATAGAGTACTGTGTAAAATTAATATTGGTCGACCAAAATGGGGCACATTTTCGCTCACAACATTCCAACCGAACATCCTTTGGCCCTAAGATTTCACAGGGTAAATGAGAAAATAGTATCTTCCTTCACAGATCTCTAACGTGAGGAAAATCTGACGATCGCTGCAAAAATGGAGGTAGCGTTATCTTTCTTGTAAGATCTAGGGGTAATTTCCTCTATAGAGGAGGAGCTGGGACCCAGGTCAAACATCATCGTGGTTTGACACCTTTGGTAGTTAGTATGGACCCTCTACATCAATGCTTGGTAGGTAGTACTCTCAAATTGTGGTATCACTTTTTTCAATAGGGGTCAATTTAAGTTTACACAGGGGTCAAATTTTTAAAATGCTCCAATCATGTTGAAATGTATGCCATATTGTCTTTCTAGTCATAAGGATTCCAAACATGTATAGTTTGTACCATCTATGACCATTGGTTTGGGAGTTATAGGGTAAAAATGGCTAAAATAGTAAAAAGGTCAATTTCTATTTGTACAGGGGTCAAAATCAAAAGTTGCTCCAATTTTGGTAAAATTGAAAGAAGTTGTTCATCTAGCTCAATGTGTCAAAATAAGGAATAGTTTGTACCATCTGCAATGCATAGTTATCATGTTATGGGACAAAATAGGTCACAGGGCAACATAATCCAATTGCCAACTTTTAATGTTGACCCCTGTACAAATTGAGATTGACCTTTTTTACCATTTTTGTCATTTTTACCCTATAACTCCAAAACCAATGGTCGTAGGTGGTACAAACTATACATTTTTGGAATCCTTATGATTAGATGGGCAATATGGCATACATTTCAACAGGATTGGGGCATTTTAAAAATTTGACCTCTGTGTAAACTTAAATTGCCCTCTATTAAAAAGTGATACCACAATTTGAGAGTACTACCTACCTAGCATTGATGTAGAGGGTCCATACTAACTACCAAATGTATCAAACCTTTTCTGTAGTGGGAGGTAAACGAACTCCTTAAATAAGGCCCCTGTGATATTCTACTCCTCCCCTACTAAAACAAGGCCGGGGTCCGCTCCGTGATTTTTTTCAAAAGTGCATTTAAATGCAGTTAAGGGACGTTAGGGATATACCAAAATGTTGACCACTTCCGGTAAAATCTGGGGTTCTCGGGTAAAATCTATTAACGATCTGACCATGGCACTTTAAAGAGACACACGCCGGAGTCGGATTCCCACGACATGCACCCGGTTTGACCGGTCTTAGGTTAGCGGGCAGATCTCAT